>NNCB01000134.1:0-25957 GCA_002317545.1 Scenedesmus quadricauda | reverse complement strand
CGTGCGTCCGCCACAAGGCGCGCCAGAATGCCGGCGTGTTCTGGGCCCAGCAGGGATGGCGGCCTGTGGGATGCAGCCATGGGCGGCATGCTGCCGGCAGTGGTCTGCCGGATGTGCCGCCGCCCGGCCCCATCCTCTCAGGACGTGGGGTGCACCCGCCCCCGCCGCCGCCACCCGCCTGCGCACGGCGGGCGCCGACTGGTGCGCTGGCTCCGCGGCCGCAGCGCCGCCGCCGCCGCCGCCGCCTCGACAGCCGTCGGCGTGGTGACAGCTGAAGCAGCCGCTGCTCCACGGTCAGGTGCAGCCGCCAGACGCTGCACGCCCGTGTGCAGCAGTGTCTCCTTGCGGGGGCAGCGCTGGGCAGGGCAGCAGGACCTGCGGCGTGTCAGCGGGCCTGCTGGCACCCGCCAGGCGGCAGGCGCACTGGTCGACAGCATGCCCGAGTGCGACGCGGCGCATGGGGCACACGACCGCCGGGGCTGATGCGGCACTCCGGCATCCCGACGCGCCGCATCGGCAGCGCCAGGTCGCCGGCGCTTCGCAAACCGCTCGGGCGCCAAGGCTTCGCGGTGCCGCCACCCGGCTCGGCCACCGCCACGAGCGCAGCAGCCAGCTCGGCGGCGGCTGGGCCGCTGACAGTCTGCGCGCGGGTGCAGGCGCTGCACGCGCTTACTCTGACTGCAGCGAAGACTTCCAGTGGACGGGAGCCTTCCAGTTTGGCATCCCTCACGAGTGGTACTCGGAGCTCAACTGACTTTCGCCAGGCTGTGTGGGGAGCATGATGCGCAGGTTGCCCGCCACCCCTGGCGCGAGCCCCCGGCCACCGCGTAGAAACAGCGGCGCAATCAACAGGTCAACTATTAGGAAGCGTGGAGATTCTTAGTGGGTTTTTTACGGGGGGTTTAGGCTCAGTTCGTCCCTTTCCAGCTCTTGAAATTCTATCTATTCACGTGTATTGCGCTGCTGAGTAGCGCTGCTGTCCCATCCGTGCAATGAAAAGTGATTTCTGGTCTGTGCAGGCCTCCACCTGCTTGACGAACCAACTGAACCAATCCTGGTTTAATTTGGGCAGGAAGGCCCCGAAGCCCTTGCCCGTGAAGGGGCATATCGTCAAGTACAAATAAGTGCTCTCATAGCCAATCTTAACCCGAGCCAACGGTCGGTGGCCCATCGGCGCCCATTTTTTCCCCAGTTCCGTACGCGTTCCGCCCCTGAGTTCGTCGTGCCTTCGACCTATTCTTCCGCTCGAACACCCGCAACCTGAAGATCATCAAGCGTTTTGCAACTCCTCACCAGCATGCCCGGAGCTATGTGCAGTGAAACGGCGTGGATGTTGGGACCAACCAAGCGATGATCCGCTAGGTTTTCTGCCATTTCCAGGGATTTTGGGGGATGCCCCCGGACCGGAGGGTGGTGGACAGGGCTGGATTCGAACCAGCGTACGGAAACCCGGGCAGATTTACAGTCTGCTGCCTTTAACCACTCGGCCACCTGTCCATTGGGGCCCGCTTTGGGAAGCGGTCCAATGGCGAAACGAGGCTTGCCTGTCAATGGCAGTCGTGCAGCCTCCTCTGCGCAGGCGACATGCCCCTGAGACAATTGTGTCCCGCACGCTTCATTTTGCACCTGCGCGCTACGCGCAGCCCCACACCACGGCGTCCACCACATCCCGCACAGCCGGTTCAGCATTTCTGCAAGCCCAATCGGACCGCCAAGCACATGCGCAAGTGATACGACTTGGGCTCGGATTCGTTGTCATTGCCGTGGGCATAATCTTAGTGGCACTTGCGTATTGTGACCCCTGGGTGCCGAAGGACCGCGTGCGACGATGCGGCCCTGCTTTCTGACTTCCAGCCTTCTAGACACGCCGAGAACCTCTATGGCTGTGCACTCTTGCCAGCATTCTTTTTGCCGTTTCGAATTTGGCGATGCACCGTAAGCGACACGTGTGGTGGTGTAACAGTATGGCCATCCACTGACTGACTGACCAGCTGAGGAACTGCGCGTCTTCAACCTCACGAGCCGTTCACTTTGTGTTGACTGAACATGAACGCCCTTCTACGGCATGGCCTCAAGAGGCGTGCGCACGCCCACACCAGTTTGGGGGCGGCGCCGGTATGGTCTCATCATGAGCTTGCAAGGCTTGCCTCTGGTTACATCAAAGTGTTTCTGCGCGATATCGCTTGCGCTGCATGCAAGAAGAGGGCATCCGGAATTTGTGGTGCGACAGGTGAGTTCCGTGCAAGGGTGCACACGCTTAACAATAGAAACAGGAAATGATGACTTCCGAGCCCAGAACGGTAACAGCAGCGGTGTGCGACGCCCTGACGCCACGCGCCGTGAGCGCTCAATGACATCAGGGCACATCCGGGTACACACCGATTAAGGCTTACCACCCTTTATTGCTCCTGCATAATAAGGCCCAAGGTAAACCCACCTTTCCTCTGACCATATCCATCAAAAGATAACAGGATACTGAGAGTCCCTTTTTGCGTGAATGCGGCTGGTAAAAGCGTGCCAACATGACGGCTTGTGCCGGCTGCAACCACTAGCGTGCGCTGTTGCACGCTGATGCCGCAAGTGTACTTGCCCATGGCGATCTTCTTGCGGATGATGCGCTCTCCATGGTGCACCGCGCCGTCAGCATCCGCTGACAGCAGGCACTCCGCCCACAATGGCACAGAGGTTTGTCAAGTCGTGCAAGCCGGACGAACGCTGCTGCCGGATGTGGACCTTTTGGGGGGCAGCCAAGGGAGAAGCGAGGGGTGTGCTTGTGGACGTCATGAGGTGCAGCAAATCTGAGCCACAAAGGCGCTGTGGACAACCCATGTTGCAACCAGTGGCAATGTGTGACTGGCGCTTGCCCGCCCGCACACTGCAGCACCTTGGCAGGACACCGCAGGCGGATTGCTGCGCTGGCAGGCTGCTAAGCCTGGTGTTGCAGTTGTGCACCATACGCGTGCAAGCATGTTGGCACCTACCTTGATGTGTGACAAATCGTGAAGAAGAATACACCCGGCAGGGTGCGGCCTGAGGCGGACCCGATGGCAGTGGCGCCGTTCTCGCGGAAGGCTCTGGATGTGCCGAAAAGGCTATGAAGGCAGCGAGATTGCGTTTGGGCAGGAGCCGCGCACAAGGCAGCAGGCAATCTGACGCCTTGCGAGGAAACACATGCAGCCAAACCCAGGGGCCAGGCTCTTAGACTGTTCTCTTACCTGTGACGCTGTACTGGTTTGAGACGAGAGTCTTGTTTGAGGACTCGATGTACACAGTGGGCACTACCTGGAGGCAGCAGGGGTTGGTGCGGAATGTTCAAGGGACAGCTTGCCGATGTGGATCGTTGGTGGTGAAGCCGCAGGCTGGCTGCAGGCCTACTGTTATCCTGATCGCAGGCTTGCAGGGTTCCGGTAAGACGGCACTTTCTCCGGTAAGCTGGCCAACATATACTAAACAGCAAAAAGCATACCGCGATGCTCTCGTCCATCTTCGGCTCATAGTTGAAATCGGGGTCCATCTCGAACTGCACCGGCCAGCCGAGCGCGACCACCTTGAGGAAGTCGATGATGTCGCTTTCGGGCCAGATATTCTCCTCTTCGATCATCCGAGCCTTGAATGCCGGGTCTTTCAGCTTCGCGAGCTGCTGCTCCCACGGCAGGTCGATGATCTCGTTCCACGCGGGCTTGAGCAGACGGAGCGCCGTCCAGCCGGTTGCCATGCCAGGTCTCGTTAAAGTCTTGTCAACCGCACCCTGTGGAAAGTCATGGTCTTGTCGGCAAACGGCGACATGTCAGGTGTGCAACGCTGGCCGCGAAGCTGTCGCAGAAAATTCGAAATCGGCGTACCAGACATGTTCGTACATATCGTCGGTCATCACCATCACATGCGGGTGGCGGCGAATGACTTCGCCCAGCGCATCGATCTCCTCGCCCGAATAGGCGGCGCCCGACGGGTTCGACGGCGAGTTGAGCATCACCCAGCGCGTTTTCGGTGTGATCGCCGCGTCGAGCTGCGCCGGGGTGATCTTGTAATTTTGCGCCGCGCTGCCCTCGATGACCACCGGCGTGCCGCCCGCAAACGCGACAATGTCGGGATAGTACTCGATGCGCATCCGCGACGGGAGACACTGTTACCGCGACCGTCCCGATGCTCGTCTCTCCAGTGCCGTCGCTTATCGTATAAGTGATGGTGTCGTCGCCGCTGAAGTTGGGATTCGGCGTGTAAGTCAGGGCTCCCGTAACTGGATCGATCGCCACCGTGCCGTTCGTGGCGGTGGCAGCGGTGACCGTCAGCGGATCGCCCTCAGCATCGTGGCGATGACGTCGATCACGACCGGCGTATCCTCGTCTGTCAACGCCGTATCGGCAGCCCTGGGAAGAGGGGGCGGTTGCCAGGACGATGGTTTTCGAGTGGGGCGCACTAGCCGGTAAGTTGAGGTGCTACTTTGCCTGGATCAATGCTATGGTCCTCTTACTTATTTTTTGTTAAGTACAAAAGTACTGCTTATTGCCTGTGACTGCCGCAACCTTCAATTTCTGGTTGGCAATTGCCTCGGCGGCGTACTTGACCGTAGTCTAGTGCTCGGTCTTGTGCCCGGCTATTTTCTCGGCACAGATGATCCCCTTGCCCAACGCCGCTTGCGCGGCCCTCACCACGTCCAGGTGCATCTCCCCCGACACGTCCATGGCATCCAGACTCAGCCATGCACAGGCATGCGGAGGAACGTCACGTCGACCTGCCGCCGTTGGACAGGCGCGCACATGGTTTCCACAGTGTGGGTGCGTGTGCGGCGGCAACTAGACCCACAGCATACCACACACCAATGCCAGCATCACCATGAGATTTATTTCACGCATAGCTGTTGCACCAGCATCAACCATGTCGTTTGTCATGGGATTCCCGACGGCAAGCCGGTGCGCGAGGGCGATATCGTCAATATCGACGTCACCAGCATCGTCGACGGCTGGCACGGCGACACCAGCCGCATGTATCTGGTCGGCGACGTGCCGATCAAGGCGAAGCGCCTCGTCGAGGTCACCTACGATGTCAGCTACTAGGATGCTCGGTATCGAGCAGGCAAAGCCCGGCAACCGCATGGGCGATGCGCGGCCTGCTCACGCGTCTCTGTGAGGAACAGCGCATCATGAACGAGTAGGCCACCACCGTGATGACGCCACCAGATGTGGTTCTCTGAAAGAAATCTTCGTTCACCTGTGGGGCAGGTACGCTATCCAACCACAGCATGCAGGCGAAGCTGGGAGTGAAGCCACTGCAGTTCGCCACCCGCACCACTGAGGACATGTTGCAGCGTGGCTCGCTCGAAGTATGTTCCCCCCCTCCCCGCCTGATTCGCTCGGTACTTCGTAAGTGCACCCAAACCAGCACATACACCACTGTTGCTGTACATACCTTAGTGAACATATCCGGGCGCGCAGGGCGTCCAGCGATCCTGGCGGCGCCTTGCCTCCCGCCATCGTGCCGCACGTGCGCCGTACACGCCGGCGTCCTCCGCCAGTGCCCCTGTGGCCGTCCTCAAAGATTCTCACAACGCACGATGTCACTACCGGCTACCTCCCGCAGCTGCGTCTGCGTCCCACGAAGAGGCACCTGGTCAAGCCAGTCGGGTACTACCAAGCTGAACTGGTCGTGGACGGCCGTGCGGCCTTCAACTCACCACACTGAGTTACCCGCTAGCTCTCAAAGATCTATATCAGATGGGCCAATTGAAAGATCCGGCTAGGAACAATGATTGGGCCGCGATCATGAGAAAGGCTATGGGATCCGCCGTAGCAGCCCCTGCTTGTTGCCGAACAGTTCATAAAGCGTCGCCAGCGAGCCCCCCTGACCGCTTCACGATTTCGGCAAGGCTCGTACGCTCATAACCCTGTTCGAGGAACAGCGTCTCGGCCGCATCGAGGATCGCACCTTGGCGCCGTTCGCGTGGCGATAGCCTATCCATTTGACATAAAGCCGATTCCGACATGCCCAAATTTTCTCCCTCCCTTGCGCTTTTTTGTAATTTAAATTACAGGGCGCCTCAACGCAAGCTTTTGCGTATAAACAAATCCCGCACAACTGCGATTTTTCAGGGGTCCTATCTGCCTAGCCGCCTGCAGCGTGTGTACACGAGAAGAGTTCGACGTCATTTGCAATTCCATGCTCAAGGCAAGCCGCGCGTGAATTTGCCTGACGCGCAGCAGGTATTGTCAACCTCCTGGCCCCTGCAGGCTCGGCGCTGTCACGCCAAGGCTGCAGCCCTACTCCCCTCTCCGCCGCTCTGACCATCCTGGAGATGCCTTCCGAGGACGGCCAGCGGTCCTCTGGAAGCTTGTCACAGCGAAACAATGCCAACACAGCCTCATTGACAGCCTCCATCACCTGCGCAGCGCATGCGCATATGAGCTGATGTGCATGCTATGCTGCACTACACGGCTACCATGCACGCTAGGTGGTAACCCGCATGATCGGCACATACCATCTTCGTTCCGCCTCCCACAGCACACTCATTCTCGCTCGAGACTACCAGTGCGCTGCTTCCTCGTGCCGCGCTAGAACTCCATGAACAGGGCCTTGCGCTGCCTGCCGCTTCCAGCCAGTGGCAGAGCCACGTCCTCCCTGCGCGATGCCGCGGGTTTCAAGTCCGGGACGGCCCGGCAGTCCTTGAAGGAGGCTGCCATGGCATGGGTATATTTGACGATCGCCGGACTTTTCGAAATCGTGTGGGCTTATTCGATGAAACAGTCGGAAGGTTTCACGCGCCCCGGTGCGACCGCGATCACGATCGCCGCGATGATCGTGAGACTGTCGCGCTGCTGTCGCTGTCGATGAAATCGCTATCATTTAGACTTTCGTAACCACAAACATCACTTCTTAGTAACCATCGCTATCTGCCGCCCTAGCTAGCTCAAACTAAAGTGGTACTGCGAAGACACTGATCAATAATTCTTGTCAATATCCTATCGTTTACATCAAAATATTCTAGGTGGGTTTCCGGGGTCCTTCTAGTTAAATATGGCAAAGTTAACACATTTGCGGCGCTCCCGGTCCTACATTAAGGGAGAGCAAAGGTATAAGACCCGCTCCACCAGCGCAAGCGGGGCCCACCAGTCGCTATATTCCAGCTTTTCCGCATATTTAAGATCTTCCAGGAAAGCGTTGCTGAGCTGTTTGTGCCATTCCTTTTATAACACCGCGTTCACGCAGATCTAGTGCGGCACACTGGAAGCTTACTCAAAAAATTGTCTGGAAGTTGGCACGCCAACTGGTTAATGAGTAAAGAGGCCCGAGATTACCACGACGTGCCAAACGCGGGCCGCAGCAAATCCTCGCTTGGAGTCCTATGCGGCTTCTGTAATTTAGAAGATCCACCTACAACCTGGTATGCCAATCTGGCAACAAGCTCCAAGTTGGCGGCAACTCCTGGCTACATACGGTCAGCCTTTCAGCAAATACGGCAGTTTGTTGGTACCTGCTATGTTGCGTGTTGCTTGACTACCTGATCAGGATGGACCATATGCAGGTGAAGCTTGCTGTACTGTGAGTTAAGTTTCAAGGCACGGGAGCTTCAAGTATTACATGTTGTGGCGGAAGCCGCTCCAAGACCGACGATGCTGCGGCAGACCTCAAAGGTGCATTGGATGAGGCTTCAGGCATTGTAACTCCATGGCAAATCGTCAATCTTGCGCACAGCTAATCAGGCCTCACCACACGCTGTACGTTGCATCAAACAAGAGACACGTCATGCCCACAGCGCTGCGGCCTGTTACCTGTAGCATTGACACGAATCTGCAAGCTAGTATGGCAGCGTTAGAATTCAATCAAGACAGCAGGGCAGCTGGATTCTGTCAAAAAAACAAGGTAGCTATTTCATCGTCGCTGGTGTCGGTACTGAACCACACAAACCAAACGCTCTTGAACGGCCTGGACCATCCTGAGGTTCAAAGTTGCTCGGCGCATAGGCTGCCTTGTGCGTGCGTTTTTGGCCCAGCCATATGAAATGAGTGTAACATTTAGGTACCCAGGCCGGTGCGCCTACTGCATCTTGTACAAAAGCTAGCACTGACGCTGGTGCTGCCAATCGTGGTGTTCAGCATTTGCCGACCAGCACATAAGCGCTTCCCTGCTGCGGTGGCCACAGGGTTCTGCAGCCCGCTGAGGGGCTGCACCACAGCTTTGCCTCCATAGGTGTAGCTACCGCAGCCGCCGGAGCCAAATGGGCCCAACTGTGCAGTTTGACGGAACACCTTGGACGCACTGCATAGATTTGGCATGGGGCCAAAGAAGAGGCATAAGTGATGACACGGCGTCATAAAAAGTAAACAAATGCAAACAGATGAAGATGTGCAGTCAAGTAGAGTCAGCAGCGCATGGATGATATCCAGGCCGTCCCAGCATGAAGTGGCCCCTGCCAATTCCAACCAAACCTTCCAAATCTTGCCCCAAACCAATGCGCCTGGCAGGATCAAAGCGCAAGCAGGGGCAGAGAGGAATTGCCTACCCTTCTCGGGCTTCCAGCCCACTCGTCGGATACCGTGCGAATTCCGCAGATTCGCCGCCTGCGTCCCGGCCTTGTGCGACCCACGAGGTGCCAGCACGCCGGAAGTCGTCCCACAGGTTGGCGGATCTCGGCCTCGGATGCATTCCGAGCGTCTAAAGCTCAGCGCCCGCGCCGCGTTGGTGGAAGCAGGCGTGTCGGCCATCGGCAGCACGTGCAACGGCCTGTGCCAGCGACGGCCGCGCATCTGCAACGCCCCTTCATACGTATATGCGCCGTCATCAGAACATGGCCGCCATCGCCGAGGTCGCCGCCGAACATCAGGTAAGCATTGCTGTTCTTGTTGTATCCGCGCTCGGCAATGCCGAAGCTGCCACCAGCTTCGAAGCCCCGAAACCGGCTCTTGGTAATGATGTTGACCACCCCGGCCGCATGGCGCCTGTGACCGCCGCCTTGCTGGCGGGTGAGCGCGTGAAGGAGACAACGTGGTCCAGCAGCTGGGACTGGTCGTGGCGCAAGGACAGCAGTCCGTCGAACTGGGCGTGGCCTGGGGCAGAAGCTTGCGGGTGACCGATCGGCGTAGGACGACACCACGTTACGGCTTGAGTGACGCCAGCTCAGCATTGGCACAGGCGCGGCACATCCTCGCTCGTTGATCGGGCTGGAGGCGGAGGAAGACGCTTGCACCGGGAATGCTGCCACATAGCGGGCCTGAGATTGGAGCTTGATAGTGTTGGCTTCGTGAGCAAAAGTGCGGCCGGCTGTGTGCTTGCAACGTGCAAGGAGCTTGCGCAATGTCATTGGTGTTGCCTCTGGGTATTGCAGTCGCCCTTGTGCAGTGCTATAACAGTTTCTTTCCGTAGCATCATACCTCATCCCTTGCCCAAACCACTGACCATGAAGTTGCAACACGAGTGAACTTGTCAACGCAAAGGGGCCAAAAGGTCGCGTTGAAGCACAAACTTGCGCGGCTCACACAGCTCAACCTTGGACTGTGGCGGCATGTTGCCGCCCACCTTGGCCGGCACCAGCCCGCCACCACTGGCGCGGGCCCAACTGAGCCAGCGGGACGGCCGACGGCAAAAGCTTATCGCCTTCAAGTCGATCGAGAACAGCTATCCGATCGGCGAAGACCTGTCGCTGCTGGGCGAATTTTACAAAAAGGGCGTGCGGCTGGTGAAGGCATTCCAGATACGCACGATGGTCCCCGACCGCGTGTCGTGCAGCACCACTTCCGCAAAGGGATGGAGCCGCAGCGCACGCCTATGGGAATACGGATTCGAAGTCGCGCTCCGGAGTTTTTGCTTGGCCATAGATTTTCGATTGCTCCTTTTCGGCCGACGCCTTTTCAGGACGCGAGGGGCGGTTAGACATTGGAGGCCGTTGAATGGAGATCTTCGGGCGCCGCCGCGGTGTCCTGCCGCTGGTAACCGATCGAGATGCCGATATCGCCGATCCCGGTCGAATATTGGTCGGTGTAGGAGAAGTTGGCGCGATAGCCGAGCCCGTCGTGCTGGTAGACGTCATTGTCCTGCGGCTGGAAATCGCCGCGCACCTCGAACTGGATGCGGCGCTTGCCGTAATCGAGCGGCTTCATCGACTTGAGCTCGATGATCCCGCCGACCCCGCCTTCGAGGAAGTCCGGCGCGCTGCGTCTTGTAGACGAGCACGCCGTTGACGAGTCGGCGGACGGGAATTGCTGAAGGCGGTCGGGTCCCGCAGGCGTCAACCTTGGCACCTCCAAGCGACTCGTCCAGCTGAGCGTGTGATTGCTGCAGAACTTCAAGGGGTTGCCTCGACCTGGGGCCAAGGTGTGACGGCGCCTGACAGCACCTTGAGGCGGTGACGAACGGCATGAGTGCCAGCGCGGGCATCGCGATCAGACACATCCTCGGCATCGCTGCCGCCCATCAATGCGGAGGTCGCTTGGCGAAGGCCGCGCGGCCGACCGCACCTCGCCCTCGCCACCGGCAAGCACACGGGGCGCAGCGCCAAGGACAAGTTCATCGTCCAGGACGCCGAGACGGCGGACACGATCTGGTGGGGCAAGACCAATGTCCCGATGACGCCCGACCATTTCGCGGCGCTGAAGGCCGATTTCCTAGCGCATCTTGCCGAGCGTCCGCGCTGATGATGCAGCGCCCCGTGTGGTGCGCTCGACGCTGACGCGGGGTCCCAGGTCCATATCCGGCCCTGGAGAAGTCAGACGGCTTTTGGCGTGCCGCTGGTGACATCCCAGCTGGAGAAGCATACGTCCTAAGCTGCGCCTGGCGAGCCGGTGCCGCCGGCGGGCCAGGGTGCGTCAATGCGCAGCGCGTGGAGCGGAGGATGACGGGCGCAGGGCAGTGGAGGTCGCGTAAGATGTCGCTACCGGCGGCGCTGGTGATGGCGACGCGCGCCATGGATAGCACGCTTGCGAATGAGGGAGGCGGTGGCGCGCTGGTTTCATCCTGTTTGTGAGTGGTTACGGGGTGTGGCAAGTGTGTGTGTATGTTTTGTGTGGTTATGGCGTTATGGCGTGGGTGTGTGGGGGGGGGGGTGTGAGATGCTGGTGGCAGATAGTGTATAGCGCACTTTCATCGTGAGGGATGGCCATGGGCTGTGCTGCAAGCAAAGCGGATTGGCATAAGAGCAGCAATGTCGGAGGAAAAGCTGCCTCAGTGTTTTCGAAATCATGGTGGCAAAAACATATGACGAGCCACTTGGCTTCGATCTGTCAGACGAATTTGATGAACTGATTGCGAGATTGGAACCGCTGGACTACGAAACCATTTCCGATGCAACGCTTCTACAGCTTGTGTCGTTGATCCTGGCTCTTGAGTGTGGCCCCTTGACCAGGTTGACCACGAATCGCGCCGCGGCCGTCCCGTTGACAGGCACACGCAACACCCGCCCGCCTCCTGCACCAGCCTCAAGGCGCTGGCGCAGCATGGGCGAGCACGCGCCACGTGGTGTTGAAGAGATTGACAACCTGCAGCTTGGTGATAGAGATGTCTGGCCTTGCAATCCGCGTGTGGTTGCAGCCTACCACATTGATGTGCACCGTTGCAGCGCTGGCCGTGTCAACAGGCGCCGCCGCACCGCCGTGCGCAACGCCTGGAGCGTTGGTGAGCGTGTTGGTGCCGCAGGCGGAGGCGCAAAGTCTCGAAGCTGCGCGTCGTACGAATACTGTCCGCCGCTTCCGCAGATGGTGCGCAGCCCTTGGGTGATGGACGAGCTCGAGGGGATGAGATATTTTGCCAGGGGGCCATTCAACGCCTCGGACGCGACGACGCAGGCCTTTTCTGGGACCTCAAAGATTGCCTTGTAGGGCTCGCTGACGGCGGGCGCCGCGGCAGCAGCAGCATCGCTGGCTGATGAAGCCGCGCCGGTCAGCGGTGTAGCTGTCGTAGGACACGTCCGGCACGATCGGCTCAGCAGCAGCCGCAGCAGTGAGGGCTGCGGCGTCCACGCCGGCCCAGCTGCCGCGGAGCCAGACGGGACGCGCCCACGACAGTGTAAGCCGGCAGGAACGCCAGCAGCGGTGTTGGCACGAGGCCTCCGTGGCCGCCGTCGCAGCTGCGTTCGCCGCCCATCGTAATCACGCACGCTGACCGTGCTCTGCAGCGGATCGCCACGGGTCATCACGTAGGGCTCGGCGAACAGCTGAGGTGTTTGTAATGAGTTGACTTCACGCGTGCTGAAGTCCTTCTTGAGGATGACAGCCCCTTGGCTGCCTGGTCAGCGGTGGCGTTGCCAGGGGCAGTGGCATCCTGCGCAGCCGCCGCTGCCGCTGCCTCTGCCCATTGCTGAGGCGCCCTGCCTCCTGGCTGCCCAGTGCCGCAGCCGCCGCTGCGGCCTCCAGCGCCTCTGCCGCACGCACCAGCGCCTCGCCTGCGGCAGGCTTGTTTCGAAGATGCACTTGATTGTGCCTGCAGACTGCCTCGCCGAGCTGGCACCTTGATGGGTGCAACCTTGCCGCACGCCGCATAGACAGCGGTTTGAATGACCTCAGGTCCCGTGGTGACGCCAGGTGGCCGTTTGAGGGACACAACAACCTTGCCGGGGCCCTGGTGATGGGGCGGGTGATGAGTCGGGGCGGGGTGCTCGGTGAGACCAGTGCTTTGCTGATTGTCACCGCTGCATGCAGCCCTCAGTGCTGCAAGGTCCCAGTCAGTTGGACAGGCCTTCCATGAATGGCAGCTGATCCCAACAGCTGCCCAATCGGACATCGCATTGTCCAAGCCCCATGTGTGATACAACAGTCCCCGGTGCCATCGTCATGGAATGCAAGACTACTTTTCAGTTTCTGCGCTCACATCCAGCACAACATGCTCGCCTTGAGGTTGCGCAGTTCCACCTGACCCCTGATGAATGTAGGGAACGAAGCCGCTCGTTGCGCTGGTAGCGCGTCGTCGAATTCACCTGGGGGAGGTGGGCTTGAGATGGGGGATTGGCGCACAGAGAGGCGGGCAGCCGGCGTCATCGACCTCGGCAAAGCCACTCCACACAGGCTGTCGCCGGTCTTCCTGAGTCACCCGCTGCTCGTACGTTGACGGTGCTGTTGGCTTCAACGGCGGCTTGTCTTGAGAGGCCGCCGCAATGGCCTTCCACTCGTAGACGGGGCCGCCGCTTGCTGTGACCGAGAGGACACGCGCCGAAAAGGGCTCGCCGCTGATTGCGGCCGGCTCGTTGGCCGCGGCCTCGCAGGTGCGGTCGTAGCAGATGCATTGAGGACTGGCGAAAGCTCCGAACAGCGGACGCGGGTCAGAGCAGGTCGCCGACCTGGCTGTCAGCGACGACCGATCGCGATGACCACCGCGGCAGGCCGACGATCAGCACGATCAGGCTGGCGAGGATGTCGAACAACCGCTTGCCGACTTTCGAAATCCGCTGGGCTCTTGGCCCTGGCCGATCGCACTGGTGTGCATACGTGCTGGTCGATGCTGCCTCGCACCAACGAACAGCAGCAGCATGACGCCCAAGACCGGCACAGTAGCTCCTCTCGCCATTATATTTAACTTTAGACGTGATTCGGCCAGCTTTGGGCGAGGCCACTGATCGCGTAACAGGCCTGCCAGCGATTGCCCGCGGCGCATCACCCTGTTACCCCCGCTGGCATATGGATCCGCCCAAGGCGGAACAGGGAGTAAATTATGGGGCACCGCCTGACGTTGTATATTCTGATCGGGATGATCCTGGGGGTCATCACCGGCTATCTGGTGCGGGTATATGTCCCCGCCGACAGCGAAGCTTTCACTTACTGGCTACGCAGCTTCAGCACGCTTTCGACGATCTTTCTCAACCTGATCAAACTGGTCGTTGCGCCGCTCATTCTGGGCACGCTGGTCGCGGGCATCGGGCAGCAGCGCGCATCTGGGCGCTCGGCGCATGGAAGCGTGTGTGTGGCGGTGAGGAAGCGGCTGGCCGTCGTCAGTCGCTGAGCCGCAGTGCGGGGTGTGGCGGCAAGGAAGCGGCCGTTTCATGCCGCCGAGCCGCAGCAGAGCGATGATGAGCAGCCGGCTAGTCCCAGCGGCATCGCACCGCTGCGGCACACTGGTTTCAGAGGCCGGGCTGAGCCTGCGGCACCCGCAGCACTTCAGTTCTAGAGTCTGCATGTGGAGCGTCCTGCACCACCGAGCGTTCAGGGTCCAGACCGTTACTTTCGTGTGCATTTACGCATGAAGAACCGTTTCAAATACGAAACGTACTCGGTGCCTTCAAATCACGGCATGGTTCGCTGCCGTCCCTGCTGCGGCAGCGGCCGCCCTGCCACCAGGTCCAGCAGCAGCTCCCGCTGCATCTCGACGCGCTGCCGTTCCTCCAGGCCACGCTGAATCTCGCCATCAAGTGTCGCAGGACGCCTTCCGCCACTGCTGCCGGCTGCGGCGGTGACCCACGGGGCGCACGCTCACCGTGGCCTGCTGCCGGTGACAACGCCAGGCGCCCGGCACGGCGCTGTGCAATGGGAGGCGTTGCGGTCGCTGCCAAGCCGGGTGGTGCCGCCGCCGCATCGGTGGCTGGCCTGCCAGGAAGCGCTGGCCCCGCGTGCCGCGCCGCAGGTCGGCCATGCTGCCTCAAAGGTCCAGTTGCCGGGCACCACTTCAGCGCTTCCAATAGGCGAGCCCGGAACCAATGGCCGCTGCGGCTTGCCCATCGACGCCCAAAGATTCGGCTGCCGTTGGCGCCGCGAGTTGATCGTGTGGCATGCGGCGCATTTGGCCACCGCTCGCCGCAGCCGCTGGGCACACCGTCAAAGGCGTGCTGGTACCGCAACAGCGCGAGGCAGCGCCGCTGGCACATCGAGCTCCTCTGCTCGCGCAGCCGCGCGCGACTCCACGTCCTATTCTGCCGCAGCACGCGCAGGCCCTGCGCATCCGCGCTGCCTGCACCAACGCTGACTGCCACGACCTCCGCCGCAAGCTGCTGCGAGCCACGGCGCGACGGGCTGGATGCTGCGAAACCGACCCGGGGCGACTGCCGCGACGCCTCTGCACCAGCTCGGCATCCTCCGCCTCCTGCATTATGCCGCAGGTGCCGTCCGCGCTCCCGTGCCGCCAGCAGCAAATCTGGGAGAACTTCACGCTCGTCCGGCGACGGAGGGCCTGGACCAGCACAGATGAAGGCTGTGCGGGTGGGTCGCGATTTGCGTCCGACTGCGCTAGGACAGCCGCATGTCAATACGTCGCCTGCCTGAAAGCTCGTAAATCCGGATGCGGCCGGTGAATGGATCGATTTGGAAAATTCCTAGCGGCCGTGGCCACCGAATCCGCATTGGGCTGACTATTGAAGTACAAAGAGCCCCTGATGAAGTTAGCCTTATGGTCGGTCACATAACAACTGGTAAGCGCTCGCCGCGTTACCGCCAACGGTATAAAATACACCGGAAAGCCCCGATGGTGTCAACTGCAGGCGCCTCTACCAGGGCCTGAGCCCCGCGTGTCTTGGCGCAGCGTGCTCAGCCGGCTGGTCGATGAAACGCGGACGAGGTCGACGCGTGGCGGCTGAAGAGGTACTGGCACGGGACCCAAGTGAGAGAATATTCGGGGACAGGTCAAGACGCGGAGCCTGTATCAGGCTGTGCATGGTTGAATTCAGCGCACCTGGTTCTTATCGGATAGCTCCTAGGGCAGCCTGCAGCCCCGCCCGTATATGACCCCACAGTGGCTAAAAAGGTTGTGCCATGTCTTTTTATTTTCTTTTTCATGCTAAAAATTGCGCTATTGTCCCCTCTACTGCCACCGTCCACGGAACCCCCCCGGAATGCCCGTAATCCTGCTCACACGCACCTGACCACCGCTTTGTCGGCGCGCTGCCGCGCTCGCTCTAATACGCGCCCAAGCGTACGGTTGCACAGGATCGCGGCCATCCGCTGCCGACCCGCAAGCGCCCCGTGGTCGTGAGGAGGGACGTGTTGCTGCACCGCGGGTATTCCCTCATCCACCTGCCAGGCCGCTTTTATGAGGCCCCTGCTTGGCAGGCCCCCTTCCGCCAGCCAAACATCATCGACGTCGGTGCTGCTCCTGTCGCCACTGCTGCAGTCTCCATGCCGCTGCAGTTTCTGCGGCGCCGACTCGCGTGTTCGCTGCTGCATGACAGCGTCGCGCACCCTTGTCGAGTTGCCGCCCTTGACATGGGCAGCAGCAAGGCAGCTGCCCCTTGCATCACGGCATCATCAAGGGTGGAGGGTTCGCTGTCCATTGGTGGCTCTGCTGCACCCCACGCCTCTGCGCTGCTCATCCTGTGTTCTGATCTTCGCGGGCGACCACGGCAAGATCGCGTGGCCACGCAATGTGCCGCCGCCTGGCAATGACGGCTGGATCGCGGGGCAATCGGCCATCGTCCTCAGAGGCAAGTCCGGGGGCCAGGACCTGCGAGGGCTACGCTCTCTTGCGCCCCCGGTGGGACCGAACTGACGAGGCTTCTTCCTGAATCTGCCAACACTAACAGTTTCAATCAGCTTTTCAATGAAATATAGAACCAAATCTGCCAGAAATTCGTTGCGACGGATCAATTCTCCGCTTGCTGGTATAGCGTCACTGTTGACGTGGTTCCGTTGTGTTTTTTTGCTCGGTGGCGGATCTCGCAGCGACATCGCTTCGCTGCCAGTGTTGCGGGGCACTGGCTTGCCGCTTTTGTCGTGCCTCAACGCCGCAAGACGGCGACGTCCGTGCCAACCAGCGGCTGTTGCTGCTGTGGCTGCTGCGGCTGCTGCAACTGCTGCGGCTGCTGCTGCTGCTGCTGCTGCTGCTGCTGCTGCTGCTGCTGCTGCTGTGGCTGATGCGGCGGCTGCGGCTGCTGCTGCGATGCGGCTGCTGATGCGGCTGCTGCTGCGGCGCGGCTGAGAGCTGCGGCTGCGGCTGCGGCTGCGGCTGCTGCGGCGCTTGGCCCGCCTTGGCGTCCGGGAATGGACGGCAGGTGCCGTCAATCCTGCCACAGCCGCCGGCGGGCGGGGGCCGTGCGCGGTCGTCTACCTGGGCTCCCTGACCAATCGCGGCATAGGGCAGCGGCCGGGTCCACTGGCGCAGCCGCGCCGACCAGAGGGTGCTTGCATGACTGAATTTCTCGATCGCTCCGGCCTGTCCGTCGATTCGCGACTGACCGACTTTGTCGAGCAGCGCGCGCTGCCGGGTACAGGCCTCGATGTCACGAAATTCTGGGCCGATTTCGCGGACCTTCTCGGCAAATTCGCGCCCGAAAATGCGGCGCTGCTCGCCAAACGTGAGGATTTGCAGGCGCAGATCGACGCTAGCACTGTTCCTGCTGCTGCTGCTGCTGCTGCTGCTGCTGCTGCTGCTGCTGCTGCTGCTGCTGCTGCTGCTGCTGCTGCTGCTTCTGCAGCGCAGCGGTGAGCGGCAGGACGGCGGCCATCAGAGCCAAGCGAATATCCATCGTCAGTCTCCCTTTCAAAAGCGTCAGGTGCAGCGGCTATAGCGCATCGGCGGAGCGTCGGCACCCTCGTCAAGATCGTGGCGGACCAGCGTCCTGCCATCATCGGCAAGTTCGAGCGCAGCGCCGCGTCCGCCTCCCCATTCCTCGCCCTCGCCGCTGAACCGGTAATCGGCGACAATGCGGGCACCGCGGCCTGACAGCTGCACTCGGCCAGCGCTGGCACCACGGCTGGCGCTGCCGCCTCGGTGGCGCTGGAGCGGATAGGTCGAGTGGCTTGACTCTGAAGGGGCTGCTGGGACCCACGCCGCCTCGTGGGGAGCTCGCCGGCGAGGCGCCCATCCCGCCTCCGATCCGCAGTGCTCGACCCCACATTGGGTCGCGATTGTGTCGCCGGCTGCAGAGTTCCCACGAGCCCGCATGGGCCTGGCAAGAGCGAACAGGCGGCAGCGCGTCGCCTCAGACGCGAGCAGCGGCTGCGCCACAGCCGGCGACCTTGGGCTGCCCAGCGGCGATGCGTGCTGCCGCCACCTAGCAGCTTGTTGAGGCGCTCGGTATGGGCAGCGAAAAAAGACAAGGGTGCCAAACTTCCTCTTCATAACTCCTTTCGGATTGGAGAATTCCTGGAAACCATAAAAGCTTGGACTTCCCATCTCATTGGCACCCACAAATTGGCAACATGCAGCAAACAGCTGCAGCAGTGCCCACCTGCGCACCTGCTGTGCATCCGTACTGGCCCTTTCATCAGCGGATAGGCGCTGATACGGCTACTATACTTTGTTATTGGCCTGCAAAAGCAGTATGCTGAATTCCGCTGATCCGTTAGTCTTTGGTTATATTTGCCATTCTGCAAAGGACATAAAGTATCACTACAGATTTATTTTACCGGGTTTGATCTTCCTCTTGTCGGCCCGCTTAAACTGCAGGCCCATGTTTAACGACAATACCATTATTGACCCTCACATGGGACTTCACTTTTAATTGAAATCGATTTCTGCATGCATGGTTTTCATGTTTGGATTGGCAAATGTCGCAGGACGCCACTGATGCGTGATTGCGCTAGCCCACCCGCCACATGCACCCGCAGCCTTGCTTTTGATGATCTATTGTTTGTGGGAAAGCAGGTCTGTGGGAGATTGTGACCTGTGTACAGCATTCTCATGTTTGGGTGGCGTCTGCACCCCAACGCCGCAAGTCTTGCTGGGCATGCCATCACTGAGGCTGGCGATGCCGGTTCGTTGCAGGTCGAGCATTGAACCTGCGGATCAACGTTCGCTTGCTTTGGCGGGACCATCTTGCAGCAGGACCGGGACATGCGAGCGGCGGGATGAAAGCAACACAGGGCCTGCATAGCTGCGTCATGCATGAGCAAGAGCAGGCCGTGCGACACACCCTAGGCCTTGGTGGGTGCGCGCAGGCGGCGGCAGGTGCGCGAGTGGGCACTCGAAGCGTCTCCTGACACCCCACAAGCTGTGCTGCGGCGTCCTGACCGTGATTATTGCTTCATCGTTTGAGTCGCTTATAGCGCCTGTGCGGACATGACAGGTCACATTCAGGCCACACGGCCCTTTCGCTTGCAGCACTAGCTTGTTCTCGCAGTCCTTACCTCGGTCGGGTTGGAGAGGCTGTGAAAGACCTGACACAGTGCTGAGCGAGCTGGTGGGCAGCTGGGGCCCGAGCAGGTGCGCGGGACGCAGACTGGGAAACTGTGCTTGTCGGCGCTTGTCGAGGTGTGCGGTGCGCGCATATGGCCTTCCACGCGTCGAACACAATCTCGGAACGATCGCGGCCGGTCACGCTTGCAGATCGCACGTGGCCCGGCAGGGGCGCACGGGCGCAACAGGCGCGACATGGACCCGGGCACTGCTAGCCGCGACGCCGATCGGGGTGCGACCAGGCATCCGCTGATGGGCTGGTGACGCCTGCTTCCACCGGCGTGGTCAGCGGCGATAGCGAGCTAGGACAGGGTTGACGGGCACGGGGCACGGCTGCTGATGAAGGTCGGCGAGTCGCCTCAGTTGACAGAGGAGCACCTGCAGTCGGTGCTGCAGCACCTGAGGCCGCAGGGCACACAGCAGCAGGACGCCCTGATTGCTGGCGAGCTCGTCAGCGAACTTGATGCAAAGGCCAGCTGCGATCAGCACACAGGGCTGCCGCCACCGCAGCCTCGCTCGGGGCGCGCCTCACACGACTCGGCAACGGCCTACAGGCCTGCCACTGGCGCCTCCGCATCCCTTCACGGGGAGGATGCCAGTGCAGCTGCCACTGACGGCATGCCACGCACTGCTGCGGTGGCGCCGCAATGCCCACGGGCACGCCATTTGTCGCGCCGCCGTGCCCCTGCCGGCGGCAGCGCCACCGATCTCGCTCCGTGCAGCAGCGGGTTCGGCTGCCGCATGCGCCTGGCTTGGAATTTCGGGCTGCACTAGCCACGGCAGTGCCTCCCAGTCGGAGCTCGACGCCGAAGCGGTCGCGGCGGCCGCATCGGAGGCGGCAGAGCAGGCGGCAGCGCTTGCCAACGCGCTGCATGCCGTTGCGGCCGCCACCGCCGCGCAGCACCTCCCCGTCGACGCGGCATCAACCTCGCCGCGGCGCTGGTGCGCAGTGCTGGCAGCATCAAAGGGCTGCCTGTGCTGGCCTCTACATCAGCGTCGGGCGCGCCGTCCGCTGCTGCGTCTGTGGTGGCGAGTCGCAGGCCGGGGGTGACACGCCCCTCGCCACAGGGACGCCGATTGCAGGCACGCCTGCCAGCAACGCGGCGGCCGCTGGCTGCAGGCACGAGTCCGGCAAGGCGGCCATCCACCGTCAACCCGGCGAAGCTGAAGGCGCTGGCGAAGCAGATCAACGACATTCCCGCGGACATCACCCTGCATCCGCGTGTCGCCAAGATCTACGAGGACCGTCGGAAGATGGCCGCCGGCGAACAGCCGGGCGACTGGGGCTTTGCCGAGAACCTCGCCTACGCCACCCTGCTGGACGAGGGCGATGGCGCGGCGGCTGGTGGGCCAGGACGCCGGCCGCGGCACCTTCTTCCATCGCCACGCCGTGCTGCGCGCGGCGGGGCACTGGGCACACGCCTCCAGCGACCGGAACGGGTGAGCAGCACGCAGGTGGACGGCGGGCTTCGAGCCTCGGCCTGTTGAGCGCGAACAGGTGACCACTCAGCTCCGAACGTGCACCACTGCGATCCCCACGATGTCCACGAATTTACACCCTGTGCACCTTCGCTATCGGTTGCACAGTGAACGAGGCTCGGACTCAGGTCTTGTTCTCGAGCTAGCCAATCGTCGGGCGGTCGCACCCGGTGCCCGCCCTACCGCCCACCGATGCCGTAGCGGCACGCGTCATCGCGACGCTCTGTGGCGGCGGCTCCGACGCACTGGCGGCTCAGGCGTCGAGGTGCTGCAGCGTCACTGGGCTTCCACTCCGAGGACGGCCCGGACCTGTCTGCTGCGCTGCATGAGAGCGGCCGCAGCACGCCGAGACTGTCGCGGCGTTCATCCCTACCTGGCGGCCATGAGTGAAGACGTCCGCGACTGCCTGCATTCCCTATGACGAAATCGTGCAGGATGCGCGCGTGCGGCGGCGCTGTGCGGGCAGCAGATGAAGGGGCTCGCAGAGCGGTACGCGCGGATGTTGGCGAGATCAGGCGCAACCGCGCGCCAGGCCGCGGCGGCAATCGCGCAGCAGCAAGCCCAGCGCTGCAGCAGCAGCAGGAAATTCAACATGCGGCAGCGCAGCAGCACGCGGCACCGCAGCAACAGGCCGCAGCGCAGCAGCAGGCGGCAGCGCAGCAGCAGGCGGCAGCGCAGCAGCAGGCGGCAGCGCAGCACAGGCGGCGCACAGCAGGCATGGCGCAACAAGCCATGCGCCAGCAGCTGGCAGTCCAGCAGCAGGTGCTGCTGCCGCAGCCCGCTGCCGCGGCCTGATTGTACGCTGCGCTGCAGCACAGGCAGCTCAGCAGGCACCGTGCAGCAGCAACAACAGCAGCATCAGCAGGCCCTGGCCCAGCTGGCTGGCATAGTGGCAGCACACGGCCCCCAGGCGGCGGCTTCTGTGCCCGCGCTGGCGCACGCGAACACAAATGTGCTCGCCGCCCTGCTAGATGCAGCGGGGGCACAGCAGGCTGCCAACCAAAATGCGGCCGCGCAGGCGTGGGCGCAGCACCTTCAGACCCAGCAGGCACCGCTGCAGCAGCAGCCGGCACCCTCGAGCGATCTGGTCTCACTTATGGCGCAGCTGCTAGCACAGCAGCAACAGCAGCAGGTGCAGCAGCAGGTGCAGCAGCAGGTGCAGCAGCAGGTGCAGCAGCAAGCTCAACAGCAGCAAGCTGAACAGCAGCAAGCTCAACAGCAGGCGCAGCAGCTGCGCTGCTCCAGCAGCAGCTACCGCCCTTGCGATCAGGGCGCCCATGCAATCGCCCACCAGCAGGTGGCTGCGTGGCGGCACAGGCCATGCTGTCCGCAGCAACGCCAGGCGCAGCAAGTGCAGCAGCAGGTGCAGCTGCAACAGCAGGTACAGCAGGCGCAGCAGCAGCGCAGCTGCAGGCTCAACAGCAGGCACAGCAACAAGCACAGCAGCCGCAGACGCCAGGTGCGGAGACGCAGCTGCTGCAGCTGCTCCTGGCCTGAGCGCTCCAGCGGCCGTGCCTACTGCGCCCCCTGCCCCTTTGGCCTCCGTGGCCCCATGGCCTCCCATCAGCAGCTGCCCTCGGCTCTCATGCAGCCCAGCTGCTGCAGCAGCAGCCACAGCAGGACCAATGTCCGCGCCAGCGCCTCCGCTGGCGCCAACCCCCGGCATGTCCATGGCCCCAGGGTCTGGCCCACTGGCCACAAGCCACCTCGCCTCGGTCTCCTCCCTGCCTGGTCCCATGGCCGCCACGCTTGCGGCTGCGGTCAGGGGACCCCGCCAGCGCCGCTGGTGCCAAGCGCCGCCGAATCAGCTTACCGCGCCATCGCGTCCAGCATCGGCATCGCATCGGCCGGCGGCGGCCCCATGGTCATGCCCATGCTGCTCGCGCCCAGCCGTCACGCAGGCGGCACCCTCACTGCAGCCATCGCTGCAGTCTGTGCCATCCATGTCGCGCGTGCCGTCAGCCGCAGCGCTGGCCGGACTCACCTCGGTTGCAGAATGGCCTGCGGGCGGCCCGGCCGGCGACGCTCCCATAGCAGGCATTGCGGCCGTGGCGGCAGGCCAGCAGGGCATGCACGCTGCCACGCAGCAGCTGCAGGCGCAGGTGCAGCAGGCGCAGGCACACGCCCATGCGCAGCAGCACGTGGAGCAGATGGTGGCGGCCGCAGCTGCAGCTGCGGCAGTGCAGCAGCACTACCAGCAGCAGGCTGTGCAGGCGCACGCAGCAGTTGCTGCGCAGCAGCAGGCAGCAGCGGCTGTGGCCGTAGCGCAGGCTGCTGCTGTGGTGCATCAGCGCAGCAACAGCAACAACAGCAGCATCAATTGCAACGCAGCACCGGAGCGCTGGCGGTACAGCAGCAGCAGCATCGCCGCAGCAGCGCATTGGTGGCCATGGCGGCAGCGATCGACGCCCTCGCGCGTTCGGCGGTCAGGTGCCTGCGTCAGGCACCATGGGCCACGGCAGGGCGATCCTGAGGCGCAGGCGACTCAGTGGAGCTACGAGGTGCCACCACCGCCACCGCCACCACAGCAGCGGCAGCAGTCGCCGCGGCTCCCCTTCCGCCGGTGCCGCCACAGCAGCCGAGCAGCGGCCGAGCAGCTGTCGCAGCGCGCGGCGGCAGCGGCTTCGACCTGGAGCTGGAGCTGGAAAGGGCCTTCATGTCGCTGCCGCTCGCGGTGTCGGACAGCAGGGCGCCGCGCTGGCATCACCGCCGGTCGGCGTTCAGGGGGCATGCCGAGGCGGCAGGGCGCCGCGCTGACCGATGCGCTCGCCCTCAGTACCTGTGGAGCGCACGCCTGTGCTCGCCTGCATGCTTGTCGTGTTGCGCATCAAGAGTTGATCCCGCCTGCCTGCCTCGTGCGGATCCGCATGTGGCTGGAAGCTGCCCCATGGCTACGCCGCACATATCCCTGCTGTCGTCACATGAACACTTGCAGCTGTTGATCGAGCATCTGGCGCCTTGACTGCCTCCCCTCGTATGCCTGTGCTTGCGTATAGGCATGCCTGTTGCTGAAGTGCTGTCCGGCCGGTAGGCCCCGTCATGGCTATTTCGCCACATTGTTTGCCAATAAGGGTATGTGGGCGCTCCCTTGTTCGGGACGCCGTTCACTGGGCATTCATCTCCCGTGTGCGCTCGTCCTCATTCGTCACCATGGTTACCGGCGCATGAGAAGTGCACGGGGCTACCCTATCTCCCGCCATTCTCGCCGCCATTATTCCCGCCGCTGGCATGAGCTTTGCTAGCGCTGGAGCGCATCGAGAAACTGCTCGATCTGGAGGTTCCGGATCGCGGGCAGTATCTGCGCGGTGCTGTTTGCGGAGCTGACACGCATCTGCAACCATATGCTCAACATCGGCGCGCACGTCATGGACGTCGGCGCGATGACCCCCAATTTGTGGGTGTTCGAGAGCGGTTATCGCACTGCACTCATCTTGCGCGCTTTGCAGTCACCAGCCAGCACCGCGGATGTCCTCAGGATCATTCGCCTCCACCATCACAAAACCATACAGTGCAACACACAGGGGTCCTTATAGTATGTCTTGCGTTTATCTGAGCAGGCGAACTCAGGGTGTAAATATTGAAGCCTGTACCAGTGATAAACAGGGCTTTGTTCTAAATGATCGAAGAAGCGGCAATTTACCCCGACGGCGATTTCTCTTTAGAAGTGTCCAGCCCGGGCGTGGATACATGAAAGCCTTTTGCGAGGTCGTGAACCTGCGCAACTTGGGCCCTGGCTACACGTTGACGCTGATCAACGGCCGCCGTCCCGCCCAGTATCCCCAGCCCTACAACCGCGACAACAATGTGGTGAACGTTCGCGTGATCCCGTCTTCGGTCGTGGAGCGTGTTGAAATCCTCACCGCTTCGCGGTGTTGCTTCATTAACGCAGTCTGCGTTTTATGGGTTTCGGCAGGCTCTACCCGTGCTTTATACTGACCGGGGAATTCAAAGTTGGTCTTTCCGGTATCTTTGTCGAAAGTGATATAACCTTTATACGGTTGGTCTTTTTTGCCAGCAGTTCACACGCCCATCCATCATCCTCTTTCCGCCGTAAGCGTAATGCTACTCCCACCGAAGCAGCCACTTTGTAGGCGAAGTCCGATAACCATCGATGCATGGCATACCACGCGATGGGCGACGCAATCAGGATTGCAATCAGTACCAGTTTCAGAAAATCTTGGGAAAGTAGCGCGACGATGTTGCCAACACTCGCTCCGAGGACTTTGCGCACACCGATTTCTTTGCTCGCAGCTGCACACGTGCCACCGCAGCAAGCGTCCCAGGATAAATACCCCAATGCGTTCCTGGCCACGTCGCCGATTCAGGTGCGGAATCCGCACACACACGCTGTGCAATGACGAGCCCACGCATCAGCCGAGGTGGTGGAAGCTAATCTGATGACGACGCGAGCCGCTGTCGAGGTCGGCGCCGCGGCGTGCCCCCGTCCGCCGTCCAAGCTTAGGCCGCCAGCGGCCGTCAGCCCGTGGGCAGGGACATCTCCAGCTCCTGCACGGCAGCTCCGGGGCGGCCGCAGCGCCGCCCGCAGCCGCGCTGCTGCACTGATGCGCGCGCCGGCAGCGGACTAGGCAGGGGTCGCTCATGACCGCAGCCAGCGAGGGGATTCAAGGGGGGGGGGGTGAGGCAGCTCGAACGCCAGCATGCCGCAAAAACGCATTATTTTCTGATGGACGCAATGCACTGTTTGCGCCGTACTGCTTGGGCATTCAGGGGCATGCGGCACCACGAATGGAGCTTCGAGTACAGCACGACTTTGCCGCCCGCCGCCCTTCGCAAACATTTGTGATGCGCCCTGGCCAACAGCCCGGCGGCACCCTTCGCCAGCGGCAAGATGAGCAAGAGCGCGGGCGAGTGTAGTCTCCCCCTGCAACTGCTGATCGACAAGGGCTACCACCCCCTCGCCTATCGCCTGATGTGCCTGCAGGCGCATTATCGCAGCGAACTGGAATTTTCGTGGGAGGGATTGGGTGCGGCATTCACACGTCTAAAGCGACTAAACTTGGCCGTAACGAATGCGCAAATGCGAATGCGCGTTCAGGCACCAGACGGCGGTCCGATACCTGAGAGTGGGTATAGGTGGCAAGCCACAAGCTGGCCGCAGAAGTTTCTGACTCGCCTGCTGCTCAAACTGGAAGGCACACCGACAACCGGCGCAGCGCTGGTTGGGGGGGGGCAGGGAGGGTGGGATGTGAGCAGCGCGGGGTTGCAGCGTGCAACAAGCAGGACAGCACCCTGCGCGACATGCAATCTGCAGGCCTGCAGCGGGCGCACGGTCAGCACAGCGTCATGCCGCCCACCGCGCAGCTACACGGCTCGGTTACAAGAAAACCTTCCAGCGCCACACTTGCCTCATAGGCCGAGGTGGCCGCCCGCGTTCGGGCAAGACGTTGAGGAAGTAGTGGCGCACCAGGTCGTTGATGTCCTGGGGACATCGAGGGTGCGGGGG
>NNCB01000133.1:0-25962 GCA_002317545.1 Scenedesmus quadricauda | reverse complement strand
GCTGCTGCTGCTGCTGCTGCCGGTGCTGCTGAGGGTTGTGGTGGAAGTGATGCTGAAGCTGCTCCTGCCAGTGCTGCTGCTGCTGGTGGCATGGTGCAAGTGGTGATGAGGGTCGTGGTGGCACTGGTGTTGCTGCTGCCTTGGCTGCTGCTGAAAGTGCATAGAACGCTGATGGTATAGCGCGTACTGCTGCTGCAGGCTATGGTGATACTGCAGTTGCTCAAAGGACGAGCTGCCGCGCAGCAGTTGGGTCCCCATGTGCGCACCCGCACCGGTGCCGCCGGGCGCAAAGCGTCGTGGCGCTGTCAGCGCTGCCCATGCTGCAGAGGCGCGTGTGCAGGGGGATGGTGATCACTGGCCCCCCGAGGCTGTCGCAGCGCCGCCAGCACAAGACCCCCGCTGCCCTGCGGCTGGCCCGGGGCCAGCGCCATGAAATGTTCGGCGTCATGATCGTCGAAAATTGCGCGCCGGTCGGTGCCACGCGGGGCTCGCCAGCTCGCTTGACCAGTGGCCGGTGGCGGCGGCGGCATCTGGCCACGTCTGAAAGGGGCGTTCGGGCCATCGCCGGCCCCGCGCTGCCCGCGCCCACGGCGGCAGCTGCCCTGCGTGGCACCTCGCTGGCGGCTGGTCAGGCCACCGACCGATCGCGCTGCTGTTCAGCGCTGGGGAATCCGGCGGCTGGTCTGCTGCAGCTGCCGTGGCTCGTCCTCAGGCAGCAGCGTGGCGGCGTCAAACTCCTCGCAAAGCTGACGTCACCACTCGGCAGCCGCATGGCAGCTGCGATCAGATCAAACGACTGCTGTCGCCACGGATGCTGCTGCAGGGACATGGGCGGTGGCTGTGGCTCGGGTTGGCGAGGCGCGGCCGTGGCGGGCCCCAGGCGGGCAGCAGGTGGCACACCGCATTCGGAGACGCGGCGGCGGGCGCCGCCGATCATCAACGACGGACGCATTCTTCTGAGCGGCAACGAGCGGGGCGCCCGTCTGCACCGTGATCAACGCGGGCAAGCAGACGATCAGCGAGCTGCCGCAGTCGGCCTATTTCAGCTCATCGGACAGCTTCGCGATGATCCGCGGCGGGCATATCGACCTCACCGTGCTCGGCGCGATGGAGATCGCCGAGAATGGCGACATCGCCAACTGGATGATTCCGGGCAAGATGATCAAAGGCATGGGCGGCGCGATGGACCTCGTGGCCGGCGAAAGATCATCGTCGTGATGGAGCATAACGCCGGGGCACGGGCGGCCGCGGCGGTTGGTGGCAAAACGGAGTGCAGGTGGTTGGGGCCGGAGGCTGAAGCTTTGATGCCGCTGATGCCGCTGCACCAGGCCTCTCAAATCACCACGCCTGAGTTGGCAGACGGGACATTGCAACGGTGACTGCTGATGAAGCCGGATTCTGCTGGAGCGCTGGCTGAGGCGGCCCAACCAGGCATCAAAACGTTATATGGGTGAAAATACACAGATGCCGTATATGGATCCGTCCATAAAAAAGGTTGGGGTATTTGTGAATGCGCGCGCGTCCTATGGATCGACCGAGTGCAGGGCCGGATGCGATACAGCTCCATGGGGCAGAAGATTGGGAGTACTGCAGGATATATCCATGTTCGACATATGCATACACGCGCAAAAATGCAACACACAAAGATACGGGCATATGGGGTCACAGATCAATGCATCATCGGTACCACCGAATTGGCCAACGGCCGAACCGCCAGACATGCCGCCTCAACACCTGTCCCGTGCTCGCACACAGAACACCCCGTTTCATGTAGGAAAGGATCTGCCCCGGTACCGGGATCTACGGATCTTCATATACCCTGACCGCTTATAGTAAACCCGGTAATATCTCCCTGGGCGTCGTTGCTTATGGCCGTAGCGCCCGGCGGTGGTACTAGGCTGACACGTGTGGGATCTAAAGTTCCCGGTGCAGGATCGGAGTCGTTGCCAATAACGTTTAAGGTTACGGGCTGTCCGATATCCTGTGCGTGATCGAATCATATCGGATCTGCTGGACAGCACATTTCTGGATACCAAAATTCTGCCCGTTGATATCCGTTGTACCTGTGGTGAGCCTCAATAGGAATGTTCCCAACGGCTCCCCTGATCCAGCACGCGGTCGTTGAACTGCAACCAGCCCATCGCGTGTCGGGAAGCTGATCGGCCGCATCTCCGACATCTGCCCGGGCTTGATCCAGTCCCTCGAAGCCAGCAGGAACTTGGCCTGCCCATTGCTGCGCGTCGAACAGCGTATAGGAGCCCATCCAGTCGTCTGTACGTCTCTGACCATACATCACGATCACGTCTTTTCTGATGCCATCCGACACCGCATGGTCGGGCGGCTGGCTGCACAGTCTGTGATCGATTGGATCAGTGGTAAATCTGTGAAAACGCCGCAGGCGCTTGTGGCAGCAGCCTTGCCCTGCTGTATTCAAGCATCACATTTAATGGGCATTTATCGCCTTCAGTGATCCCGTAAGCTTCAGCCAGGTGTACAAGTACTTGGCCATTCGGAGCTCGTTGTTTACTGTTATCCGAGCATCTTCGTGAGTTATGTACGGCACTGAGCTGAAGTAAAATCACTGTCCGAAGTTTCACGACCCCAGCATACCGGGCAGTGACGGGGGTGTGCACAGCAGCATGTCGCCGGCCGCGCGCATTGAAGGTGCCAGCGACAGTGCGGCGCCGGCGCCGCTGCTGCTCGGCCCCGACCGCCCAGGGGTCGTCATACATCGCCCAGGCATTGGCGCCGGCGCCATCAACGAGCCGCCGCTACGCGAGCGCCGCTTCCTGGCGCTCCTCGCCGTTCACGGCGACGAGCCGTGCGGCGTGGTCGCCGCCAACCGACTCCTCGCTGCCGGCTTCTTCGCCGCAGCGGCCGCAGACCCAAGCTGCCCCTTTGACGAGCTGCGGCTGGTGGTCGGGAATCCTAAAGCACTCGCATCAGGGGTAAGGTTCCTCGACTTGAACTTGAATCGGTGCTTCAAGGTGGATGTGCCTGCAAATGGTCGGCGGCGGCAGCGGCGGCACCGCCAGGTGTGGCGACGGCGTCGTTGCACGCGGCCGCCGGCGCCGGCGGCGGCAGCAACCGCAGCGACGGCGGCCCGGCGCCGTATGAGGCGGCGCGCGCGGCGCAGCTGGCGCCGCTGATCGAGGCCGCGGGGTCGGTCCGGACATCCACTCGACGTCTGTCCAACGCCGCCGTTCGCCTTCTACGTGCCAGGCGACAGCGGCGCCGCGAGCGCTGCCCGCAGCAGCGGCGGCGGCGGGGCCGCCAGCAGCAGCGCGGCCAAGGCACCCAGCTGGGCGGAGCGTTCCTGCGGCCGCATAGCCAGGCATCGACATGTTGCGGGTCAACAAGTGCAGTGCGGAGACAAGCAGGCCAAGGTGGGCGTCCCTCCCAGAGGCGGAGCTGGCGCTGTCGCTGCCTGTGGCCTACGTCGTCCGCGACTACACTGGCGCCGGCCAGCCTCGCGATCGAGTGGGCGGCCGCGGCCGCGGCGGCCGCCGGCGCTGCGGTCCGCGCGTCGGCGTGGAGTGCGGCTCCCAGAGGATCCGGCCTCAGTCGAGGTCGCGAGGCGAGCAGGGCTTTGCGAACGTCGAGATGGGCGTCGCGGGCGAGCCTGGCCTCTGGCGCGGTGGCCGCGTCCCGCCACGTTGTGGCGCCGGAGCGATGTCATCGTGCGGGCTGGCTTCCGCTGGCACTGCGCGCGGCAGCGACAGCGGCAGCGGCCGCACCTTCGTCCATCCCTCGACCATCCGCACGTCGCGGCGGGGCAGGGGGTCGCGCTCGAAATGCTCGAGGATGTGCCCGACCTCGATACGCTGATCGTGCCGATCGGCGGCGGCGGGCTGCTCGCGGGCATGGGCACCGCGGCGCGCGGGATGAAGAATGACTGTGGGCGGAAGATTACCCCTGAAGCGGTCTTGGGGTGGCGACTGCAAAGGGACGCACCAGCGGGGCTATGAGCCTGCGCAGCGATGCGTTGTGCACTGCATATAGAGCGTTCGGGTCCTCTCACATGGGCTGACCAGGATCGCAATATTTGTTTGGTGGTGCACATGCATGCGGTAGGTGTGCAAACGAGTGGTTTGATACACTGACGCAGTGGCAGTGAATTGCCCTTCAGGAGTGAAAATTTGGCCCAGTTGTCAGTCGGTGATTTTCGCAGCGCACATGTTCCTTTATATCATGACTTGGCAATGCATGATTCTGATCTGTCACAGCATCAACCCATATACATGCTGCATTTTTTGTGAAACCGCAATTGGTGTGCACACCAGGAATAGCTGTTTTGCGGGATTGTGCGAAATAATTGTCATGAATGTTGGCCTTGAAGGGTCCTGAGGTTTGGTTACATGCTGGTCACCAATTCCCGCAAAGAGTTCAGCACGGCTGCATGTCTCCGTCCGTTGCAGCCACGGCTACAGGTGGTGGGCGCATGATGCTGAAGGTGGGGGATGTTCTCGATCTGGCGCTTGACTCAAACAAGCGGGTCAGAATCGTGTGGATGACTGCCGATGGCACGTCGGCGGCCATCTACCCATTGGATGCGGATGGGGCTTTCTCCAGAGAAAAGAGGTAAACAATTATCCCAATAAAGATAGTAATTATCACTAAAATCACAATATAAATTTTGCCGTCTGCGCGAAATTTATCCGCCATAGCCACCGGCGGGTTTGGGCCATTAAATGGTGCAATGGTAACATGGTGAAGCAGACCGCCCAGAAACTTGCTCAGCCGCTCCTGCAAGCGAACGATGGTTTCTTTGATAGGCTCGGGGTGGATTTGCACTAGATCAATATCTTCTGAGTAGCGGGCTGTGGGTGCAAATTTGAGCTTGTGCAGGGCGGATGTATGTGCCGCATCATATGGACCGCCTTGCCGGTTGCCTGCACGACTGCACTCTGCATGCCCGGCGACCCGGACAGTATCCTATACCAACACGCACGGGTGGCGCTTCAACTTTAAATAATGAAATCTCGGGTGACATACCACCCTTCTTCAGCGGCTAGGCACTGGCATGTTTATTGCGTGGGCGCCGTTGAAAGCGATCGGATAAAGGCGGATTCATACCAGCGTAGTTTAGGATGGTTAACGTTTGTGTACGAAGTGAAAGGTACCTTCTCCGGGAATGGCCGAGTTGGTACAACACGAAATTAGCGCTATTTTTGATTTTTCCCTACCTCCGGAAATTATCCCTTGCCGCGCTCCTCCAGTCATTGTCGCGCGTCGTCGGCGGCGACGTCCCAGCATCTGCGCGGCGTAGAGCGCCGCATGCGTTCGCGAATGAGATGGTTGAGCATGGCAATGAAGTCCGGGTTGCGCACGCAATGGAGCAGCGCTCCGGCGCATGGCAGCGCCGGTCATCTGCAGAGGGCAGCAATGCGCCGCTGGTCCCCGTGACGCGCCGCTCGCGTCGCTCCATCACGACACGACCAGTCGGTCGGACCCAGAAGATCGAAAACAGACATTCACCCCGACTATCACATGATCACGGCAAGATGCCGATGGCACCGAATATCAGACGCGCCACGTGCTCGCGCCCGTGAGCGCTGTCACCTGAGCTTCGCAGCAGCTGCGCGCCGCCTACGAGGCCGGCTTCCAGCAAGGCTACATGCGCGGCATCAACGTCGCGTGGAGTTGAGGCCGTCGCGTCCAGCGCCGCCGCAGCGGCCTCGGCGCCGGCGTGCGCTGCCGCGGCAGCCGCATGGGTGCGAGGGACGACAGCGTCGTCGTCGGGAAAAAGTCGTGGTGATGGCGATATTGCTGGCCGACCTGGTATCGCTGGTCCTGCATCGCTTCCGAATAGTCGTTGTCGATCCCGATCATCTCGGAAATATAGGCCTCGACATCGACCGTCAGCGGATCGTCGCGGTCGAAATGATGCGTGAAGCTGGTGCGCATGCCCGGCCGGCCGGCATCGCGCGATCGCGATATAAGGTCGAAGGAACGGCGCGGCCGTTGATTCGCCTTGCAGTCGCGCGCGGGTCAGGAAGCCTGGCTCCGATGCATGTCGGCGTGGCCCGTGACTCTCCTCTCCTGACCCCAGAACCAGCCCCAGCCCGCCTTCCTCCATCTCGATCTGCGGCTTCAAGTCGCGCAGTGCAAGGTAGAGCTTCTCCATCGTGTTGAGCGCCATGTACGGACAGATGTTGCAGTTGCAGTTGCCGTCGCGCGCCGGTGCGCCGATGAAGTCTGCCGCTGCACCCCCTGCGGATCCTGGCTTGAATATGAGGCCAGGCAGCTCGAAGCGCACGCTGACGATCCGGGCCTCAAAGGTATAGGTTTGCTGCCCCTGTATTTTTCCAAGGCTACCGGTTACGACGTCTACATCGTCGGGGTGCAGGTGTTTTTTTAGTAATTCATAAGTAACGGGCTTATTTTCCTGTTCTGGATCATATCCCAGCATGTAGTATACCCCATCCGACCACTCGATTTCTTGGGTTCCTGCCAGGGCGTCCCGAACCCCAGGCGTCCCTCCGCCCGGCACCCACGTGCACACCAACAGTCCTGCACGGGGCTAGAGCGCACGACGTGGGCACCGGTGCCATTGGCGCCGCATGCGGCGTCGCGGCCAGCGCGCCAGCACGCCCCAACCTGCTGTACATCAAATTCTTACTAACGGGCTCCAGCTCCACTATTTAAAAAATCATTTTACAGAAAGTCTGGCGGGCCGCAAGCGCATCTTCTTGAGCTATTTGCGCTCGGATTTTCGGGAGTTTCTTCTTTTCAAAGGCTACCAATCTTCCCAATTTGAGCCTTTTCGACAAAAGCCGTACTTTCCCATCTATTACCACCCCTGGCTGTGCACAGCCCTGTGTGTTCGCACCCGCGGCTGCACGCTCAAAACGCGCGGCGACGCACTTGGGACTCCTGCAACCGCGCAAGCTTGCAGCTGCCATGGCTCCCGAGCGCTTGGGCGAGCGCGGGAGGATGGTGGACCGGGCCCATGTCCAGGGCTCCCGACAGGCTGCGCGGTATGAGGGACAGTTACCGCACTGAACAGGTGAATCCCAGGATTTGGCGTGTATCCCGATCCGAAAGTAGAGGCTTTTCTGATGTAAGTAGTAGTTTTTGACGGAGTCGCCTGAACCGAACGTGTCAAGGCAGCTTGACAACCGACTACGGGTCAGCCCTGCTGCACGCGTGCATCTTGGCCGGTCAGAGAGCTGCGCACGAGTGCGCCTCGACGCCATGCACCCGACCAGGTCGAAAAAGAGACAGATCCACACCTGCCGCGCGAAACTGTCGGGGGTCAGCCATGGTCCCATCGCCAGCGGCGACAGCGCGAGGACGAGCGCGAAATAGGACAGGGTGCGCGCGCTCTGCCAGATCAGAAAGCGTTCGCGGAGCAGCCGGAAAAAGACGCCATTATAAACCAGCGAAAAGAGCAAAAGCCCCAGAAAGATGCTTCGAGAACCCCGAGATCTCGATCAGCTTGCCGAACACCGCGCCCAGCAGGAACACCGGGAAATACAGCTTCAGGAAGCCCACCATCCTGTCCATGAACAGTCCGGTGAACATCGGCGCCACCAAGGTGGGGTCGGTCAGCAGCACCGCGCCCATCGCCGCGATCGGCGCGAACAGGATCACGCTGTAGCCGCGGTAGGCGACGAACATCAGCCGGCAAGCGACAGCGACGCCAGGACGATCAGGCAACCTTGACCAGGCGCACCGCCGCCGCCGGCGTTGCCGTCGTTCTTAGCCATGGAGGATCTCCTCGACCTTCTTGCCGCGCTTGGCCGCGATGCGGGACGGCGACTGCATTTCGGTCCCCCTTCACGGTGGCGCGCACCAGGTAAGGAGACCGAAAGATCCAAAGCGTCTTTTCCAAGGTACTGCGCCATGGAAGAACAGCGCCTCCAGCTTCGCCAGCCGCTTTCCTGTGGAGCCCCAGAACTTGTGAGCAACCGCGACGCAGAACGCGTGCAGCAGCCGCGTCGCCGCGCGCGGCGCGAGCGCGGACTCGAGCGCGGCGCACTCCAGGTCGAGCCGCGCGCGCGTGACGTCGTTGCTCGCGACGGTGACGGCGCCGCGGACCGGCGGCGGCGGCGGCGCTGGCTGTTGCTGCGACGCGGCGGCGGAAGCGGCGGCCGCAAGCTCGGCGTCGCTCGGCCATCTGGGGGCAAACTCCGCTCTGAACAGATCCCCGAAGCAGCCCGCAGGGCGCCCACGACGGCCGAGTCGCCCGCCTGGAGGGCGTTGGATCAGGGGCGTGTTCAGGTGCGTCAGGCGAGAGGGCGGGGCACGAGGAGATCGGGTGTCGGCTGGGAAAGGAAGGGCGGGGCGGGACGGCAGGTTTCAATGGCGAGCTGGTCGGCATGGCTGAGCGGCCGATACCGTCACGATTTGCGATGAAGGGGTGTGGAGCACAAGCTGCCTATCGACGTCTGATGACAGCTTTGCAGCGGTGTGCCCTCGACAGATGATTGCCGCAACGGCCAGCTCTCGGTCGAGAGGGAGCGTGAGGCACCTGGACCTACATGCACACACACACACACACACAGCATCACACAGACACATGACACTACGCCATCGATCAGCTTATCGACAGCACATCCACACCCATGGTCCACGCTCGATGCGCTGCACCACCAGCCGGCTGCACCCTCCGCCAGTGCCGCCGACAGGTCGGCCACCAGGTCGTCCCCCGCTTCGATGCCCACCGACAGCCGCAGCAGGCCATCGAAATGCCGGCCTTGGCGCGTGCGGCTCCGGGTCATCGCCGCGTGGGCATCGACGCCGGATGCGCGACCAGGCTCACGCCTCCCAGCGATGCTGCCGGCCAGTTGTGCTGCAGCTGCTGGGGCCGCGGAGGGGACCCATGAGGAGGCAGCGGCCCCGACCCCGACCCGCCCGCGGAGCGCATCAGCGCGACGCGGCGCACCGGGCTGCCGGCGCCGCCGCCGTCGCCGCCGCCGTTGCCGCTGCTTGTGGCGCCCTCTGCGGAGGCTGTCGTCGATGTGCTGTTCCATTTGCGGAGGCCTCTGCTCGCGCTCCGGGGGCAGGTCATCCCTTAGCAGCAGATCAGACAGCCTCGGGTCATCTGGGGGAGGGGCCACAGCCCGATCGCTGATGCGCGGCGGGTTGCTTTGGGGGCTGGCAGGGAGTTGATGTGTTTGCAAGCAGGGCTCAAGACTGTGGTGCGATGTGCAGTGGCTGATACCACGCGGGGCTGGCGCCGGATCGGTGCGATGAGCGCCGGTTGACATGGGGCCGGAGGCGCGCCGCAGCGCATCGGCGGCGCGACCGCCGATGATGCCCCCATAAGCCGATGAGCGAGCCCGGTCGAAATGTGATGGATCCCGTCGCTGCGCCCGTCAAGCCCCTCACCTGGCTGCCCTCGTCACCGGCGGCCTGCCCCGTTGCGCCGAGCCCAAACGCGGCCGCCGACAGCTGATCCATCACATATCGTATGCGCGCGCCGAGGTTGGTGGCGGCTGCTGGGGGTCGGGCAGCTTGACCGAGACGATCGCGTGATCTGGCGCATCGCGCGTCAGACGGCACCTTTGCTTTTTGGGATGTTTGTTGGGGTTTGGGTTGGAAAGTGCAACGCTTAGCGCACGTGTGGTGTGTGTGTGTGTGTGTCTTTGCGTGTGCATGTCGTAAAGTGAGTGGAGTGGCAATATTCAGACTTTCAACAAAGCCACGCCTCCAAGGTAGCGCGTCAGAACGAGGTGGGCAAGCAAGTCGATGCATCATCGCACCCCTCCGCCACCCTATCGCCGTTCGCCCGCGTCGTGACCGCGGCGACCCCCCCCGCGCCGTCGCGCGACACCCTTCGACGACATTGTCCGATATATGCCGCACGCCGAGCCGCCGGACGCGCATGCCGCGCCGCAAGCAGCGACGCAAACTTGCCGGCATCGAGGTGATAGGCGTGTCGCCACGCTCGAGAGCCCTCGAGCTGCGCGGCCGAGGGCGCTGCAGCATCAGGCGCGCGTCCTCCCTGCGGCGGGGCGGATGTGTGTGTGTGTGCGTGTGCGTGTGTGTGTGTGTGTGCAAGTCGTGTGTGTCTGAGGCAGGTATCCTTGCCCAGCAATCAAGCTGATTCGGCAGGCTTGTGTCTTGGCTGCCTAACAAGCCTGCAGCCGTTCGCCCTGCCCCTCCCACCACCTGCAGCGAGTGCGCGCGCCTCAGCATCCCAACTCATCGCAAATCACCGCCATCAGGCCGCGCGCAACGCCCCGTCCCGCACACCCTTTGGCGGCTTGCAACACTCCCGTGCCAGCCGCTCGACAGTAGTCGCCTTGGGCTCGACAGCGCCGCGCTCGGCCTCGACCCAGCACGTCTGGCGGCGCCACGCCAGAATGCCCCGCCTCGGCTTGCGCGCGAGCCCGAACAGGACGGCAAAGACCTCGGTCATGAGCAGTGCCGACGTCGGCGTAGCTCAGTTCGCCCGCTGCGACGGGGGGGGGCCGGGGGAGGCGGCGGACGAGAGGTCATGGCGGTCTGCGGCGACGGCGGGCTTCATGATGAACAGTCAGGAGATGGAGACCGCGGTACGGCTCGGCCTGAACCTCACCGTGCAGACTTGCTGCCACCTAATAGTTTTGATAGAAATCCTAGCATCGTTTCTGTGTTTGATAGTATAAACGTTTACAATACAACGTTACACTTATATGTGTCTATAATAAAAACGTGCTGCGAGCGGCAGCCCCCTCGACCCATCGACAAGAATGCTGCGCGCCGCCGCACGCCGCGGCCCATGGGTCAGCTCGCCTGCACAGCTCCGCCGCGGTGAGCGGCCCCGGCCGCGGGTCAAGCGCGTGACGCCAGGGGCCGGGGGAAGGAGCGCGGCCAGGCCTCGTCAAGCCGCGTCATCGTGACGCCTCAGCATGGCGCGCGCGTGCTGGGACGCGCGCAGCTCCTGGGGTTGGTAAGTTGCAGGGGGCGCTGGGTGGTTTAGGGGCCAGTGGTGGTCGAGGAGAATAGGTTGGTGCCGGTAGGGCGGAGATGCTGAGTATTGGCAGACAGGCGGAGGAGGGAGGATCGAAGCGATCTGAGCAGGCGGCTTCCATGCCAGGAGGGGCCTTGGCGCCAAAGACCAGTCATTTAATGGCTGAGGCCTCTCGCAGCCCTTGAGACGCGTCCGCGGAATCGCCGCCCCTCGAAACGACGTCGCTGGAGAGACCGCGCACGAGAAGGACGGGCAGGCAGGACAACATCGCCAATCGCAGCGCGGCGCGCTGAACCACGTCGTGATGACGTTCGGGTGCTGTCGAGTCGGGGCCAATGCCATGCAGGACGGCCCTGGGCGCGACTACGTGCGGGCGCTTGCGGAGTCGGTTGCCTGAGTCTGATATGTTCGAGTGCTCTGTTCCTGGTCCGTGACGTCGATAGAAGAGAATCAGTTCCAGCGGCGAACCATCCGGATGCCGCGAAAAGACCTCCCGGACCAGCACGTACCGCAGCTCCCAGTGCGGTGCCGGAGGCTGAACGCCCATCCGCCTCCCCTCCTTCGCCGTCGCCGACGTGCTCGGCGATCTCCCCTGTGAGGCCGACGCCCTCCCCGCCGTCCACAACGTGCTTCCCCAGCTCGCGGGGCGGTCTGCTGAGGAGCAGGCGCGTGAACACCTGGCGCACAGCAGGGGGCGTGTTGTGATGGGGAAGGTGGGAGAAGATGGGGCCGCCAGGTCGGGCGCTGGTCGAGGGCCGCGGGGATAAACAATGATTAAGACCATGAGGGCAGGGGCGGCGTCAGAGTGCTGGATTGCTGCGAGCGGCGCCCAGCAGCGTCCAGCGACGCAGGGGTTCAGGATCCGCGAGTGGACTTTCGGGCGTAGGCGGGGTCGTTGGTAAGGTACCAGAGCAGGGCGCAGTTATAGGCCATATTGGCCCCTTTGGCATCTCGCCGGTATTGGGCCGCCCGTACGGTCCTCGCAGTACGTGCGTGTGCGGCTTCACCTCAAAGGACAGCGCTCGGGGCCTGGGGCGGTTGAGGGTCGAAGGGCAAGCTCGGGGTTTTGGGGGGAGGGAGAGCGGTCGTGGAGCAGTGGCCGGTCGTGGCAAGTGCAGACGGATGCAGGGGGCGAGCCGCGTCGGCGGGGTACACACACACACACAGCTCCAGCACAGACAGGCCACACGCACCGCCGCACACGCACACACACGCACACACACGCACACACACAGACACACACGCGCGCGCACGCACGCATGCACACGCACAATCACGCATGCAGGAACAGGCACGCATGCGCGCACCGGCCCACACTCAGGCTCACCTGCCAGCCCAGGAGTGCGTCGTACTCAAAAGTTGCGCTGAACACCGCCTCCACCTCCAGGGCTATCTCGCGCATGGAGATGTTCGGGACCTGCAAACAGCGACGTCCCAACCCCAGGGTCAAATGTTCAAGATCCCAAGATCTGTTGCGGCAGGGTGTTTACATTCATGTAGGATGAAGTACTATCTGCCTGACGAGCGGGGCGGCGGCCATCAGCAGATTGCGCCGGCGACACATCGAGGTCGTTGTCGACCAGAACCGCGACAGACGTCCCGCAAGAGTGTCACGTCAGCCCACCGGCGCCGGGGCCCCGCGGACCGCCGTCGTGCCCAAGCACGCCGCTGCCCCGACAGTCGGCCCCGGGCCCGCCGCGGCGCCCAGCATGCCTGCCCGGCGGCCGCGAGGGACGTGCGACAACAGGATTGCAACCGCGTGCTTGCGTGACGACATGCCACTATGTGGCTCGCTCATCGAAACCGAAAGCCGCGCCCCGAGCATTGGCTTGATGCGTCGCAACTTCCGTGGCCCGCATGACGAAGGCGGCGCCAGGCTCGCTGGGCTGCTCGCGGTCTGTGTCGCCCTCCTCCTCCTCCTGCTCGTCCCGCCCGTCCTGCTCCTCGCTGCGCTGCTGCAGTTGGTATCGCACGCGTCCATTGCGGGTCTTCCTGCTCCTGTGGTGGGCGCTCCACGGGATCGCATATCTGAAGCAGCAGCTCCCCGCCGAACTGCTCGACCTGCTCCCAGTCAACGAAGCGCTAGCCCCCTCTGATCGCTGGCTCTGCGGCTGCCGCCCAATCCCCGGCTGCAATCCAGACCGGTTGTATCAGGGTGGCCCGATTCACTGCCGTCCGCGGCTGGCAGGGCGCCGCCAGGATGCAGCTGCTGGGTAAGCGCCCCCGCGTGAGGCGGCCCGGCCGGCGACGCCGGCGTCGACAGCCACGCCTGCGACCGCCGGCGCAGCCTGTGCACCGCGTCCCAGGCCGCTGGTGAACTGGAGGGGGCGCGTGGCGAGTGCCGGCCGCAGCGGCCCCTCGACCGCACCCCCAGCCGGCGAGGCTGGCCCTGGCCGAGAACATGCTGGTCGCGTTCATGCCGTGGAATGGCTACAACTTCGAGGGAGGCGGCGAGCGGGGCAGGGAGCGGTTGGGCCAGTTCGTCGGGAGAAAGAAATCCAGGGTAGGTCATGGTACTGAAAAGAGGGGTCGTTGGGAATGGCTTCCAAGATAGCGATAACCGCCAAAATCCAATCCAATACGCAAAACCGCCCCCCAAAGCCGCCTCCCCCGCGGCGCGCCGCGTGGAGCGTCCAGCCTGTGACGTCCATCGTCGAACGCGAAAAGTTCGAAATCGGCGGCGCCGTTTGCCAGACAGGCGGCTCGTGAATCAGCTGGACGACGTTGAGCGCCTTGCATCGATCTTATCCAGTCGTCCCGCAGGCCTTGAGCCTCAGGCAAACCTGGCCTTTGCGCTCTCCACGCCGCTGCTGAGCCTGGGGCAGCAGGTCAAGGCGGCGCAGGGTAATCGTGAACGCTGGCGGGCGGGGCGCTGCTCGGCGTGGTGAGTCAGGAGGTCGGGCAGGCGCTTGGGGCGAAGAAGCGAGACGGGGTATTCGGGATAGGGTGGCTGCAATGGCTGAAGACCACACGGCCGGATTCGCGAAGTTTTAGGCCGGACCGGCGAAGTGGCGATTGCCCGCGAATGGCCGTGCGGCATCTGCGGTGCATCGACCAGCAAGGACTATCCGATGACCACGCACACCGCAGCCGCTTCGCCCACCCGTCGTTCCGCCCCTTTTCTACGCGCGATTGTCCAGACCGCCGCGATCACCGCTGCGGTGCTGGCGCTGGGCTATCTGATGCGTGGCGCAGGCGATATCGCAGCCTCCCGCCCAGCCGCTCGGGCCGTCGTCTCCCGTGGGCAGCGCGCGCGCCTTCTCTTGAAGCGGTTGCCACCTTGTTGAGGCCGCTGCGCATGTGTTCCGCCACCTCGTGTCCCAGCGCCGCAACGTCCCGGCGTGGTCGCATGGAGGCATGTCATGGGCATGGAGCGCATGAGCGCATCCTAGCAGAGCTCACCGCACGCATCGCTCTTTTCATCCGCAACTGCGCTCCTGCGCACATGCATCGATCCCGTGTGGGTGCCGCATGCTGCAAGCAACTGCAGGAGGGCAGGCGCTCAAATCATGGAGTGCCCTGTGTCTCAGAAGACCGTGCGACGCGCATGCCGATTTCGTCATCCCGAAAGAGGGAAGCCAGCTCAACTCGGACAATCTGTGCATCCCGAAAGGCGCGCCCGCCGCCGCACCCGAAATGCGCACGCCTTCATCAACTATATTCTCGACGCCAACGTCGACAAGGAAATCACCGAGACGATCCTCTATCCGACGCCCAATGCGGCGGCGAAGGCGTTGATGCCCGACAGCTACAGGAACAACCCGGTGATCTTCCCGCCCCGAAGCGCTGCCGCGCCGGACGCAGGAGAGCTGCCAGAGGGCGCGGCCGCGGCAGACAACCCGGATGCTGACGACGCGTTGGACGCCTGCCGGGCCGCGCGGAAGGCGTCCCGCTGCGCAACGTCGGCCGCCAGCCACGGCCGCTTTCGCGGCCGGTAGCCGAGAGAACAACGCGTGCTGGCCGAATACCTGCCGACCCTGCTGTTCCTGTTCGTTGCCACCGGTATCGGCATCGCGTTGCTGATGATCAGCAAGCACGCCCCAAGGCCCGAGGCGCCTTTCATTCATAGAAGTGGAACCAGAGTATGTTTATAAAGCGCCCCCTCAAGCCGAAGCGCCGAGCCCAGCCCTCACTCGCCTGCTCCCCGCCGGACGCGCCGCTCAGGCTGATGCAAAGCCTCGCCACCGGCGCGCCGCCGCGCGCACCGGCCGCCTTGGTGAGGCTGACGCTGACGGCCGGCGATCTCTGCCACGTGCGGTCCCTAGCCGCAAAGCTACGCCCCCGCCGCCGCCCCGGAAGCGGATAGCTCTCGGTTTCGGGGCAGCCGACAGCGGCTTGGATCGCCGACATTGCGGCGTTGGGATTGCCGGAGGTGGAAGGGTGGCGGTCATGCATGGGCGGGTTGCGAAGGCGCGTGAGGGGGGAGGACCGCATGCGCTCGTTAGCGGACTGGCGAGAGAATCTCTTGCCTTTGCGAAGGATGCGAGCCTGCATATGCAGCCGCCCAGATGCCTCACATTCTGATGATGCGTCCTGCTAGTCTGCCAAACCCCGCTGCGGCGCCGCCTCGCCGCTGCTCCTGCCGCGCCGCGCACCCCCGCCGACCTCCTCGACCTTGCCGTTGGCGTCGGTGATGATCCAGTGCCGCGACAGCAGTTGCGCCGGCAGCCGCCCCAGGTTGCGGTCGACACCGGTCCTCGGCGCGCGCGCTCTCCGCGCAGTAGCGCGCCGCCGCGTCGCGCCGCTGCAGCTCTGCGTGCAGGTTCGCCGCCTCCTCCTGCAGAAGCCGCCTGGTGTCCTGCGCGCGCGAGGCAGCAGGGCCCTTGCGTGGCTTGGCATTGCTAGGCCGGCCGCTGGCTGCCTGAACGGGCAAGGGTGCGTGTGTTGGCTGCTGCCTCGTATGCAGCCTGCGCTTTGGGCCCGCAAGGTCCGGCAGGCTGCAGTCTGGGCGCTGCGCCCCTCACGCCCCGGCCAGCCGGCCGCCTGACACACGCGCTCAGCACGCTGCCACTCGTGACGACCGCTAGAAGGCGATTGGCTGATCTATGACCGAGCCTTGCACAGTCATTCCTGGCTGCCGCTCACCTGCAGTCCACGAGCTTGGTCTCATGGAGCACCCGCTCGTCCGCCCTGCCGCCGCGCCCCCGCCGCCAGCAGCGGCCGCACAGCCTCGACCTCCGAGTCCAGCTCCCGCATTTTCGTCTGCAGCTCTGCCAGCTGTGCCGCCAGGCCCAGGCTGTCCTTCGCGCCCAGCGCCGCACCGGCGGCCGCGGGCGGCGCACCCAGGTACGGCGCGGGACGCGGCCGCGGCGGCGGCAGACGCTGGAGGCGGAGATCGCGGCGGCCTTCCGCGCGAGGCCAGAGGCTTCCGAGACTGTCTGCCGCGCGCTATCTGCTCGGCAGTGATGATCACGCGGCTGGACAAGGCCGGTATGTCCGACTCGAGCATCGGGCCTGCAGAGGGGCGCCGCAGGCGGCCGCGGCGTGGGTATGCAATCGCGTGGTTGACTGTGCTGCGCAGCGGGCGGGGCCATGCCTGCGGGTCGGTTGGCGCGCTCGGTCACGGCGCCAGGTCAGCTGCGCCCCGAAGCGCAGGAGGGACTTACGTCATCGTGCAAGCGCCGCTGTCGACGCGCCTGCTCCGCGGTAACGCTCAAGAGCAGCGTCAACGCGGCGCGTGCTTCGGCATGCGCCTGCAGCAGCGCCGGGTCCGGCGGCAGTGCTGCCGGCTGCCGCTGTTTATGCAGACTGTAACACGCTGCAATGATACCTACATTGGCCAGCGTACCATTGCAAGCCCCGATCAATCGGCACGCGGGTGTGCCCGGGCACGCAACGGCTCACACGGCTCGACATGCGCTTGTTTAAACAGTCCAACTACAATTAGAAGCAATACACGGCGAACAGGGCCGACTGGACCATGCACAGCACCTGTGCTAAACTTTTGAACAGAAGGCACAATCCAAGAAGTCTAAGTTAGTTGTAATTCCACGAGGACCCTATAGTTCAAGTACTCCTTTATCGATGTGTCGGCCTTGCATGTGATGGGCACCAGGTTATGGTATCACCAGGTTGAGCACCACTGACAATGACGTCCCGCTTGACTTGTCTGGCCGCGTTGGATATCATGCTAAGCAGCGCTGCCGCTGGTGACTGCCCCATGCGGTTGTCGTTGTTGCAATGCGCAGTGCGCAGGACGTTGCAAAGCAGAACAGGTCACTCAGGCAATGGGCGTCGGCCCCCCGTCCGCTGCAGGTCGCGCAGGATGGCTTGTGCCGCAAGTCCAGGGCGGGCGTTGTCAAAGGAGGTTGACGGCACGGCACGCTATGGCGGCGAACCAAGGACAGGTGGCCGAGTGGTTTAAGGCAGCGGTCTTGAAAACCTGCCGTGTGGTGCAAGCTCACCGTGGGTTCGAATCCCACCCTGTCCGCCACCATAATCAGGCGAAATGCAGCCGCCGGATCCGCGGAAATAGAGCAGCAAAATTCAGCGGTTGCGGGCGTACAGAACTTGCTACCGACAGCGTGATCATAATGTGCAAGTTCATGTGGGGTTTGAATGAACCGTCCAGTGAACACAACAAGCACAAGTATGCCGTCACAGACTCCATGCATGGCGGCTGTGACACACAGCATGAGCGACCAATGCAACAAGCAGTTGCTGGAGGTTGGCGTTGGGGGCTCGTTTGGTTGAGGTTCGGTGCAGGTATAAGACAAACGCTATGTCCTGCTTAATCTGTTCGTCGCGTCGGCATCGGAATGAAAAAGGGCGGCGCTGTTCTTGAGCAGCCATACCTTTCTCCACGCCGGAGTACGCTCGAAGATCGTCACTGCTGCACACCGGCACATCATAATGGGTCGAGCTGCCTGAACCTGCGGCGCCTGCAGCTCGACCGCGCGGGGCGCGAGGCCGGTGCGGTCTATCGGCGTTGGATCGGCGAGGCGACAAAGCGCTATGGTGCCGATGGTCTGATCACGAGCTGGGCCACTGCTCGCGGCAATCTGAGGATAGCAGCTGAAGGAAGCCGAGGGCATTGGAAGACCCCTCCTCTAGCATGTCGACCTGCGCGATCACAATGGAAAAGCGCCTTGTTTACAGCCTGCTCCAGAAATTGCGGAGCGCCGCAGCGACTCGGGCTTGAGGCGCACCGGCGAGATCGCCCAGCGCACGCTAAGCCTGAACAGCATGTCTGTTTCGAAGAAATAGCGCTTGCTAATTTTTCTCCTGGGAAGAAACCGGATCATGCTGGCATGAATCGCCGTGTATCCATTGGTGGGGTCGAATATGTCCCAATAACCGCTCGATAGCTTAGTGAACAGCGACAATGCCGCATTACCGAAAATGCGCACGTTCGGCATTTCGTGCCTTCGCTTCAAAGAACCGGCCACGAGGAGAATGCAATCTCCCAGGTCCTGGTGGGCGAATGCTTCAAACCAGCCTCCAGGGTATTGATGGCTTTGTCGTAATTTTCATCTACACGGTAGAGCTGAGCAAGCTAGGTAGAGGGTAGAATGCTGTCCATCCCATCTGCCAGCGGGAATGGTACTACTCGCAGGCTTGGTTGCGCAGCAACCTAGCCGAAGTAGTGTGAGATCACCCTCGGATACGAAAACCAACCTTAGACACCCCCACCCAACCCTCTCCCAGCAAGGGGAGAGGGCTTTATCAGCTTCCGGGTCGTCAGCCGCCGTTGCCGGCGCATTGCAATGTTCGCGCGCTCGCCAGGTAGGCGCCCACCTGCCGTGACGGATTTGGTCGCGCAAATGCATTGCTGGGGTGGTCAGTCAGAAGCCAGTTGCACGCACGCCTTATTCCATATGTTGAACAGCGATAGGCCGGCTGCTACTACCATCAAGCATGAGTGCACCCTTGGCGACCAACCGGAGCGGATGCACGCTGACAAGCGAGCCGCAAGCAGCGTGGGCCGAGCCAGCTTACCGCGGTGGTGAGCAGCTGGATGGCCGTGCTGAGGGCGCGCATGCCCTCGGACACCTGGGTGAAGAAGAGTCCAGGACGCCTGGCACTCGGTTTACAAGAGTAGCAGAGCGACAGGGCCGTCGACATGGCAGCCTCAGCACCTTTGACTGACTCAAATTGCGCCTGACTGGGTTCCCAAACTCGAGGCGAATCGTGCTCGTGACGAACGGAACGTGTCAACGCTGGCGGCTATGGGTTGGGAGGTGCGGACGATCTGGGAGTGCGAGCTGAACGATCGCGATGCTCTCACTCGCTTTGTGGAGGATTGCCGCCTCTTGCCGATTAGGAAGGCTGCTCGGGGCGGGAAAATGAATTGAGCGCCATATCGCCGCCCTTCTTCCTGACGTTGCGGGAGGTGCGTGGATCTCTAGATGTTGAGTGGCCGTGGTGGCGCTGGGTCGGGCCGGAGGTGCGAGGTGTCGCTGGCTCCTAAAAAAAGGTCTTGCTTCGTGATCAATGCTTCGTCCGTTCACACGTTAGCCGATGACATGCCGGCACGCAATACGCTCTCTGGCATGCGTGCGAGAACTTTTCGCCAGCGTTGCCGACCTGCGCTTCGACACTGCGCACAGCTCTGCGTTGATTGCCATATGGATGCACGCCGGTGCAGCACCTCCACATTGCCATAGCTCTTGCGAACATCCCGGATCGTTACGGCACCCATCATTTCCTCCCAGATCGACAATCGCCTCTTACCGCCCCTTATTTCGATGGGGGCTCGCACCAGGCGCAGCGCAGGCCGACCCCAAAGCCTGGACGGCTTTGGGCACGTTTCGGCACAGCGCGGCTCGCATTCTGTTAACGGCAGGTTCAATGAAGCCGGCTGCTTTCAGGGGCGAGCGGGTGAAGGAGGGGGAGGGGTGGCATCGTGGTTGGGGCGAGGCGTTGCCATAGATGCGGCTTGGGCTGTTAAGGGCACATAGGCTGGCTATCAAACGCCCACAGTAACACTAGCTAGATCATTTCAACTTGAGGTGGCACTTGGCTCTTCCCTCCAGAGTCCCAGCCCTGACAAGCTCACAAGGTTTGCAGCAACAGCGGGAACAGCGGCATCCAACAACAGGCTTCGATGCCATCACACACATGCGTGCCCCACCCCGACCTGCATCCATGCACCGTTAGGAGCGCAATGATCAGGACCACAAACCCCGCCCTGAACCGGGCCATTTTGCTCAGGGTAAAAAATCAGTCTGGCTTACGGCACCACACCCTATTTTATACCGGAGGAAACCCTTACAGATGCCCTGATCATGGCGAGCCTCAGCGGTATTAATATCAGGTTGCTGGTGCCGATGGACTCGGACTCTGCTTTCGTTAATACCTGTGCTACTTCCCACTACGAAGAAATGCTGGAGGCCGGTATAGAGATCTACCGCTACACTAAAGGGGTGTGTGTGTGCGTGTGTGTGTGTGTGTGTGTGTGAGTGCGTGTATGTGCGCGCGCGCGTCGCGTATGCACCCCGTGTGCGTGTGTTTGTGTGATTTGAGGTGACACCGGTATTGCGTGTTTCTGGCTCTGCCATGATGTGCGGCGAGGGTTAGGGTGGTCATTGCCGTGCCCGGTAATATAAAGCGGCTCGCAAGCCTTATGGAACGACGGGGTGGTGAAGAACGCGGGCAGGCATTGCCAAGAGATGCCTTGGTTGCATTGAAAGGAGAGGGTCTGCAGATAGACAAAGAGAAGGTCGTGCCTTGGCGAATAAGGCGGTGAGCACCCATTCTTCGACTCACCAGGGTATGGCTGCAGGAAAAGTTGGATCATAGCACATCAGCCAGATGCATACGCACAGGAACACGGTGGCCAGCCCTGCCAGTGCCTTGAGCTCCTCCACCTCGGACAGTGAGACCTGGATCACGAGAAAGGAAGGTCGAGGCTGACAATGACAAGGACGGAGATGGCTCAACTTGCTGAAGGACTCGGTTGAGGTTGAGTCAGCAGGATGCTTCCCGGCCCATGCGCAGCGCTCAAGACGGCTGCACACGTCATCAACATATGCACGAGTTTTGCTTCCTGACTGCCGGCGTGCGGACCTGGCGCGCACCCCGCACTGGTAAGCGCCCGACTGCCCGCTGCGGCAGCGCGGCGCGATCGATGTATCGCATGCGGTTGGTGTGGCACCATCTTGAATTTTTGGCTGACCTCGCCAACCGAGCGCTCAGCGGTTCGCCGCAGGCTCGGTTTGATTCCAGTAACACATTGAGCGGGGGGGTGCGGCAATTGGTACACTAAGAGGCGTTCGACAAAGAGCCTCTTGGGGGTCAGTAGCGAGCACAGGCCGGTGCAGCAGTCATCAGCAATGGCCAGTGGGCATGCAGTGCCACTGAGAACAAACGCGGGCTGCCGGCCTCGCTGGCTGCATGTGAGCGCACCATAGCACTCGTCATCAGGGTGGGTGCGGACGGGCTGTCGGCGGTTGACGAACGCCCAGCGCAGCACCTGGAGGACCTGAATAACGGGGAGCCTCTGGAGGCACGTACGTGTAGCTGCGCGAGAGGGCGGTGGCCAGAGCAGGCGCCGGGTGAGGGGGGACGTGTGGGAGGGGCAAGGTGGGGTGACATGAGGATGGTCCTGGTGGACTCAGAGGCCATTTGGCAGGAGTCTGATCCATGAGATCGGCCGCCCATGCACTTGTTAGCACATGGTGTCTGCTGGTGGAGCGCCGGCACATTACTTCTGATGGCTGGGCGCGTTTGGGTTTAGGCATGATGCTAGGGTTTTTGCAAATATTGGGTAACTTTTGCACAAAGGAAGCATTCAAGTAGGTAAAAACGTACCCTGACTTCCCAGTTTGCGTCGGCTTTTACCCAGTTTAGCCTGTAAGGTACCTTCGCTTAGGAAGTGAGCGGGTACTTGCTCAAATTCTTTGGTTAGTATTGACGGTTCTTAGCGACTGTTCAGGAGCTAGATGGCGCCAAGTGAGGGTGTTGGCTCATGGAAACTTGTGGGAGCGGCAGGTCAAGGGAGAGGCACAGCACGGGCATGTGGGATCGGCGACAATCAATCAATGGCTCGGCGATATGTTGACCCTCCACGAACTGACGGTCGATTTCGACGGCGCCGAAGCGATCCTCGAAATTCAGGTGGCCTATGAGGTCCACTCGACGCGGACCGACGACCGGTTCGCATCCGGAAGGAGCGCGCCTCGACCCTGGACTCTTGCATGCGCACACGACCAGCGCCGCAACCTGCGATCCGACCTGTTCGCAAAAGAAAAATCGGGCATTGATTTTTAAGAGCCCAATTAGGCGATGCAGCCATAGGCTATACAAAGAAGGATCGACATGTACGGGTCCTGGAAGGGGCCTGTTGCCACCGGAAACGTGTATACTACGAGGGTTGCCTGTCTGTGTGTGAGTGGTGATTTTGTTTGTATTTGTGGTGTTTGTGAATTCGTGCCTGTGTGTGTGCTTTCAGTGTGGGTGCGTGTGTATGTGTGTGTGCGCATGCGCGTGCGTGGGTGTGCACGCACGCGCAGGTGCGTTCACACGTGCATGCGTGTGTGTGTGTGTGTGTGTGTGTGTGTGTGTGTGTGACACAGAAACGCGCTCACGTGTGCTCGTGCGTGTGTGTGTGTGTGACACAGACGCGCGCACCAGTTGAAGAAAGAGGAGCGCCAGCCGCGCTCGACGGCAGCTCCTGGGTATGGACTGGCACTATAATGCGATCAACAGGGGGGTATTGCATACCCGTGACATTATTTATTTCCTGAGCTATTACGATACTGCGCGAGGCGGCTGAACGCATTCACCAACTCGATCTTTCTGTCGGCGGGCACCGGGATCGAGACGCGCTGCAAGCAGAGCGGCTGATGGCCGATTGCGGCGTGTGCCTGTCGCGGCTCTATCCGCAAGCTGGCGACGCAGGCGGAGGCCGACGGCCTGTGGTGCGGACGCGCATCGAACGATAAGATGATCATCGGCCTCTTCTGCACACACGCACGCGCAAGGCGCAGGCGTGCAGCTGCACCTGACCGCGACTACGCGCAATCATGCAAAGCCCCCGAAGACCAGCAGGATCAGAACGACGACCGCCGAGCCCGACCATTTCTCGTTATCCTCTCCTCCTCGTTATCCTCCTTTTCACTCTTCACACCCTGTATCTATCAGCTCATCGCCGGCCTCAGAGCAACTGCAGACCCCTCGGCCGCGCTGGATGTAAGTGCTACACCAGAGTACTTATCCACCCGAGTGCTCTGACGGCTGACCCCGTCGCGACCCTGATACCCCCACCTGAGCCCCACCAAACCCCTTGGGACCTGACATACCCACCCAGGGCTATGAGGTACATGAAGCTCCAGAACATGGACCTCGTCGGCTCAAAAGACCGTTGGCGGGCGGCTCCCTGAAGCGCGGCTTTATAGAGGGCTGGCGTTGACGCCGGTGATGCCGGCCAGGCCGCCCCGGAGTGGGTAAAGTCGCATAGTGTGTATGCGGAATCTGCAGATAAAGAGATAGACTACATTATCTGTAACGACAAAGCAACGATGGCCTACCTTAATAACCTGGGCTGTACGCCTCACGATTTCAATCGCCGCATGAGCTGCGCGTATACCTAGAACTGGGCAAGGTGGCAAGAGTTGAGCTGCATGTTTATCGAGGGAACTACTATGCATGCATGGTGGCCCATGGTTGGGATGCAGCCATCAAAGCCCCCGCAAGCAGCTGCGCTGTCGCCAGCGAGCCTGCTCATGTATGCGCAGCCAGGAAGGCGCCACAGAAGGGTGGTGACGGTAACGGTCAATTTTCATCCCCTATTTGAAGTGGCAATGATCGCAGATTGCAACTGATTCGCAATAGCGGCGCTTTAGGGGCGTCAAATTGTGCCGTCAATATGATATTGCGAACTAATCGCGATATGAGCACGTTGATGCACGGGTGGCGTTGAAAGGCGTCACACCCGGTCAGTTGGAACGATATGAGATGTCGGGCTCAGCCCGCACTCGGCTGAGGTACGCCACGTCTATTGTTTGAAGACTGGCAGGCGCCGGGCTCGGGCGGGCAGGTGTCGCCAGGCGGGGCCGAGTCTGCTGCGGCGTTGCCCATGTGCCCCTCATCGTCCGGACCGCGACCCATGCTTTCGCTGTCAGCTGTCTATTACAGGAACAGCACCTCACCGGTAAGAATGGATTTACGAACCGATCCGGCAGGTTTTGTACTAGCTCAGGTACGGGCTTTATGTGATGGGTGATGACATGTATGCACCATCCAAGCTGACAAGCTTTCCACGGTGATCATGCACCATTATTCTTGGTGGTCCTACTTGGTCTTGTTTCTACCTTGCAATCAAGCAGATGGGGCCCTTGACTGGCTTATGAAAACGGTGATACTGTTATTGTGCGTAATTGGCTGCAACGAGTTGCCGACGTCCGCAAACGGCAACCAGCACGGCTTCCGCAGACCTGCCAGTTTCGCGAAGGAATCGAGGCTGGCGTGCAGCTGTCCTCGGCATGGGGGCTGAACAAACCCGGCGCATCACCTGGTGACATAGCCGCGCTGGCCGAGTTCGATATCGAGATGCCGGTTCAGGACTGCTGACCCGCGAGGCGCCAGTTTTTTCGTAATTGTGATCGTTGCTAGTAGCGCGCACCAATTTCGGGGAGACCCCGTACCGGCGCCTGAATATGTGCTCTCCGTAACAAGACAAGATCTTTTTGCTCATGGTACTACCGGGCATGTACATTCCTATGCCAATATGGAAATAAAGATCGGCAGCAATAGCGTTACGAAAAATTTCGGACCGGATGCCACAACAACAATAGATTATTCATTCCCTCCAACACGAAAAAAACCACCCAGATCAGCGGTCATCGTTCACCACTAAGTGGTGCCCCCAAACGCTAGCAGCGCTCAGGCGCTTGCTGATCCCCCTCAGGCGCAGCTGCGTCGACCAGCATCTGAGGGTGTGCCCTCACCGAAGCAGCGACGGCTGCCGCAGGCAGCCCCGAGACTGCCTGCAGCGCTGTGAACTGGCGCTCAGGCCGCGGCGTGAGAACATTGCAGCCGCGGGTGCTGCAGGGCGAGCGACGCCGCGGCCGCGATGTGCGAGGGCGCCGTGCAGGCCAGCCCGCTGGCAAGATTGCCAGCGGCGCCCCCACCGCCGCTGCGGCCCCAGCGCGCTGATGCGCGCGCTGCAATTTGGCGCTGCTGTTCCCTCCCATCTATCGACGAGGCCATCACCTTGGGGATACAGCGATGCCGCCAAAGCCGCGAGCATGCCTTTTCGCTTTGATGACTCGAAGAAGTCGGATTAGACGACGATGGCTTATATGACACTTCGTGAACCAAACTCAGGGTGAACATTGAGCGGGTGTGAAAAGAGAGTTGATTGAACTTTTCGACCATTGCAAGGGATGAATCGCAGCGCACCCATAACAAAGCACGTGGTGGTTGCGGCCTGGTTGCAGATGACTCGCACCTGCAGCCGCGGGGCACCGAGGCCGTTGACGAGAGTCTCAATGCGCGCATACAGCTGCCCGGGCGACAGCGTCGCAGCCAAGGGAGCTGCAGCAGCAGGGCCAGCAGGTCTGCCCGTTGCCCGACGCCTGCCGACTCTGACGCATGCTCGACTGCCCCGAGCCTCCCCTGGCTCAGCGCTACTGAACAGGCCTGCTCCTCCTGCTGCCACTGCTGCCGTCGCTGCCGCCACTGCGGCTGCTCTCCTCTCTTCTGTCCGCATGGATGTTGCTACTGCTGTTGCTGCTGCTGCTGTCACTTCGTTGCCGCTGGCGCTGCTGTTGATAACGGCGTCGTCTGCGCCTTCGATCGTGCCCTTGCACGCCCGAACGCCCGCGCGGCCTCTATCGCCTCCAACGGCAGTCAGCGCTGACGCCGACGCGCCCAGCCGCGCGGCGCGCGCACAATAGCGCCGCAATAGGCATCAGATGTCGCGCCTGAGGTAAATTCTGAGTTTTCGAGCAGGGCGTTTTTCGATTGATGCGGCAAGTTGCGGGATTTGCGCTTCCTCGATCCACCAGCCGCACGGGATCGCCAGCATTTCGCGTGCCAGCGATCGTTCCGCGGGGCGGAGGGGTGCGGCCGCCGACGGGCGGTGGAGTGGCGTCGGCGCGAGCTGGAGGGAGGAC
>NNCB01000132.1:0-25974 GCA_002317545.1 Scenedesmus quadricauda | reverse complement strand
GCTTTGTCAGAGATCGCCCAGCCCCGACCGGATGCGGGTCGCCGCTACCGACAGTCCGAACACCGCGAACACTGCCGACAAATAACGCACTCAACCAAGTGCGCCGGATTGGGCAGATGAACTGAGACCGTGCACCTCCCGTCCATCGACTCGCGGGCATGGGTGGCATTCATGCAGCGGTCAGGAGCATCACCGCCGCGATCAGGATGGCCCTGGCCACAGGTGCAGGATCTCCTTGCCGCTAGCGCCCTCCACGATCTCGGCTCCAGAAAAGCGCTTCGTACACAATTCGCAAGATTGAACCGATCAATCTCGTGAGCACAGAGCTAGGTACCCCAGAAAGATCGAGGATTGTGATTTGTCGCTCGTGCCCAAGCCAGCCCTCAAGCAACTTGTCGAGATCTGAATTGGTAGCTCCTGTTGTGTCTGGCTCCCACTCTCCAGGGTGCAGTAAGAAATCATAGCGGCGATCAAGCATTCTTGATCTGGTTCAGTGGTCTACGACGAGGGCGAGGGCGAGCCACATACGGTTCTTCTTGACCGGGGCAGAGTTGGGCACCGTTGTAGGGTGGGTGGGTGGCGATGCGCCAGCGAAGAGCTGACGAGGCGGCAGCGCCTTGTGGTCGCGCCGTCGGTGGTCATGTTGTAATTGCCGCTGAACAGGGCGATGCGAAGGTCGGAAACTTCCATCCGGCCTCGCCTAGTCCTTTAACCCCGCAAAGGCAATTGGGAGAACCTCCTGGCAGTCTCGGCGTGCGATGACTTCCTGACCGAGGACCGACTTGGCTATCAAGCGCGCCGGGGAGGCATGCCGGCGGCACTCCGGTGCTGATCAGGGCAAAGGCGGGGCTGTGGACGACGATGTTGGGACATCGGGCCCAGACCCAGCAGAAGCCCGGTCTCCGCCGGATGGACGAGGTCGTGAAGATCGTCGACCCGCCTTCAGCACAGCGTCGGACCCTTCCGGTTCTCAACGCAAAGGACGACGGATGCTGGCTTTCAGTTCGAAAAGGTTTGTGTTTGACCGCAAGGTGTACCAGCTGTAGCTCGCAGGTACATGGCAGCCTTGGCTTCCATCGCGCGCACAGATCGCTGCGACGCGGCGTGATGCGCCGCGTCCGACGTGCGCATGAAATTGATAGCTGATATTCAGCCGGATACATCTCACGGAAATATCGACATTTCATCGGCAAGGTCGATTGTCGCCCGGCCCTGGTCGCGGGCGGTCTGGCGAGCAGACAAGGGGAGAAGTGGGCCCATCAGTGCTTGTTGTGCTGCGGGCCGGGTGGCTGGAGGGTGCTGCGCCAGGCATCCAGACGGGTCACCGCGTCCTGTTCAATTCGACGCGTACTGGGGCCGATTGCACGACCACATGTGGTCGAAAGCCGACGGCCCGCCGCGTAACGAGGGCGTTGCAGGACGCACCGAACGGATCAGCGACGCGGAGCACGCCGTGATGGAAGTGCTGTGGGACGAATCACCCCTGACCGCCAACGACGTCGCCGAGCGCGTGGCTCCGTCCCGCGGCTGGAGCGCCAGACACGGTCAAGACGCTGGGGGATGGGAACAAGCGAGGGGAGGGGGGCATGCAGGAGGTGAAGGGTGGTGGTGAGGTCGAGGGGCATCCAGCGCTGCATCACGCAGCTGTGCTCACAAGTAGCCAACAAACATGAGGACGATTCTGAGGGAGGCCGCGCCACGGCCGCGGTGGGCATGCTGGTGGTGCACCGTCCGCGCAGCACGACCCTGGTAGTCGTACCGCCATACCCCCTGGGTACACTCGGCGGGCGTGGCGAGCACCGCGGAATACTGGAGAGACGCAACTTGGTCACCTGATCCTCCTGCTGATGGGCTGGGCCATCGCCTGGCAGATGAACCCCACATTCATGTGGTTGGGCGGCCACTTGTCGGTTGGCGATGTGCGTTCAATCGGGCAGGAGCAGTCAGGTGAAACAATACAGCGGTGTCGCGAGGCATGATGGCGGGCTGGGCCTCGACTTCGGCTATAATGCGATCCGTCGACGAGGAAAGCGCCTATTACGGCCGCGCGACCACCGGTTTCTCGCTCCAGTCCGACATCGTCACCAGCTACATCGTCAAATATGGCAGCGAAGAGCAGAAGAAGCACTGGCTGCCCCGGATGGTGTCGGGTGAGACGATCACCGCGATCGCGATGACCGAACCGGGTACCGGCTCCGACCTGCAGGGGATGCGCACGACCGCGAAGGAGGCTCATTATGTCATCAACGAGTGTCGAAGACCTTCTGGGTCGAAGACCTTCATCACCAACGGTCAGAACGCCGACCTATTCTCGGCTGCGATGCCGGTAATCCTGTGTTTTCTTGGCCAAAACCCTGCTCCCCTGTGGCGGCTCCCGGCGCCCGGCGCCGGTCCGCGCGATAACGAACCTTAGGACGTTGGAGATTCGCGCGGCAACCCATCCTTGGATTGCTCGCATCTCGGCAGCATCACCCGCCGCACCGCGCGATAGTGAAAGGACGGTGATCGCCGCGGAGGCCGGCCTGGTTAATGGCTTGCCAGCCACAGGTGGCCCCGTGACGCGCATCACGGTGGTGAACTCGCGCTGCACGGCAGAGTCCAGGTGCTTGAGCCTGGGGCCAATTGGGAGGGACGGCAGCGGGCACGTGGTTGAGGCACGGCTGAGCCTGGGGTTTCGGTTTTTGCCCTGTGGCTTTGGGAATGGCCTGGGCGGTGCGTCGACCAGGGCACCCTTCTGGCGCGACAATGCCGACCCGGCGTCGATCCCGGAGCGGCTGAAAGAGCTGCTCGAGCAATGGCGTTATCGCCCGCCGGGGCGCTTCGACTTCATCCTCGATCTCGAAAGCTTCGCCTTCTTCAATTACCAATATATCCTCGATGGCGGAAACGCACCGATGTCGCCGTTCTGCAGGACGACGTCGCCGAGGCGGCCTCGCTGCTTGACGTTGCTGCGCTGACGGCGAGACGGCGGCATCGAAGCGGCCGCGGATGCCGTCTCGCGGACGGTCTTGCTGACGATGTCAGCGTTCGCCCCTTGTACCCTGTACGTTGACCGTGCTCAATCGCGTTACATGGGCCGGTTCGAGGTACGTGGGTCTTGGTGCGGTTGGCACTGGAGCGAGTGATGGAGGCAGCGAGGCACTGGGGCGCGGCCCGTTGCATACCGGAGACAGGCACGCCTGCGCTTCTAAGCGACAAGGCCGGATGGAAGAACGGAGTCGTCGACGATGACCTCGCCCCAACCCAGGGTGGCACCCGTGTGCATTTCGCCGGCCCCGCCCGCGTCGGCTGCTGCCGCACCTGCGCCGGAGTCGGAGGCCTCATCGCCAGAGGCAATGGACCCCCCCTCATCGCCGGCGCCGGCGCCCTCGAAGAGCAGCAGCGGACGCCGTTCTGGTTGGAATCGGGATTGGGCTCGGCGGCCTGCGCACGGGTGAAGACATAGTCGAAGGTCGGCGCGGGCAGCTGGATGTCATTGTTTGAACACTTACTATATGGCTGAATGGAGTGCTGCAACGTTTGATCAATTTAATGGCAGGCTAGCTATAGTACATGTACACTTGTGGGCCAGAAAGCCAATGGGCCTCAGGTTCAACTGCGGTCAACAAGGGGTGCAGCGAAGCGGCGCACCCTGCACAACGATGACATCACCGGCGTAGACCAAGTCGTCTGGCAGGGGGGGCGCGATGACAGAGCCCTTGGCGGTTAGAACTGCGATGATGTTGGTGTTGCAGACTTTCTCCAGTGAGACCGGAGGCATCCAGGGTGGAGCTGGTAACCTTGCCAGACCTGGCGCCGTAATGGCTTGCCGTATCATGACGTTGGGCGATCTTTTGTTTGGTTTTTGGCCGCATGACACGAGCCAAGAGAGCGAGCAGCAGAACGGCATGCAGGCCTGCAAGCCAAGGGGTAAATGAGCCCACCGCTGTAGCTGCGAAACGAGAGTGGCGGCGAGGCCGGGCTCCATCCGCTTGCGCTGCATGAATCGCAGGTCACATCGACGCCGATAGCCATTCCGACACCATGCAATTGTGCAACTTTGCGGCGTGAATTCAGACTCACTTGTCGGTCACCAGGAGCTCGGACGTCAGGTCGGTGTCGCCGAGCCGTCGTGGCCGCGCCCCGGAGGTACCAGTACGTGTGGTAGTAGCGCCAGAAAAGCTGCACGTAGGGCTGATCCAGGGCCTGAGCAGGTAACGGCATGAAGACGTGAGGTCAGGCGGTGACCAGATACAGTGGCTACTATCGGAACATATAATTGGCGATTATCCGCCCAGCGGATGGACAAAGGCGGCCCGGTTTGCCGCACATTGATCCGTTGTTTGTAGTGCTATCGGTCAGAGGCTGCCCGGTCAGTGCAAATTGCACTCAAGTGATGGTGAAAAATTGGAAGACAGCGATGGTGGGATCCTTCTTCGCCATCTCCTGCGCAGGCCTGCAGTGCACGAGTGATGTGCGAAACAGTGTGACGCATGGCACTTGGCCGCCTGGCGCTGATCGCCCTCGCGGCGACCCCGGACTGAGCAAGCGCAAAGGTCAGCGCCACGCGGCGACGCTGCTACCAGCCTGCGCCGACAGCCAGAGCCGCAGGATGCCTGCCGTGCCGATGAGCGTGCAGAGCGCGATGCACCTGTCCGGGGATCATCTGACGAAAGCTTTCGCGGAAACTTGCCACCTGGGGAGTTGAGTCGTTGGGGTGATGTGATCATAAAATCCCGAACCGCGTCGATCCGTGCATGGCCATGCCGGAGCCAGGCGCGAGTGCTGCAGCACGGCGCGGGCAACGGCGCGGGTCCCGGCGGCGAGAATCGCCACGCAGGAGGGCCACAGGGGCGGATAGGGCAAGATGGATTGACCCAACTCCGGCCCGCAAGTTTCATCATGATCGGGATCATCACGACCACGACCGGCGTGTTGTTGAGGAACGCCGACGCGACGTAGGTTGGGATGGGGCAGGCGTGTGCGGCTGCACCCGTGCCGAGGGAGGGCCCGCATCCAAGAGGCCGTTTGCCGGGGTTTCGCCCAGACCGCCCTGGCCGCCGTAGGCCACTGTGGGGAGCCCGGTGACGTCCAGCGTCGATCCGCCCTCACGCCACAATGTCAGCTTGCCCGATTTTTCGGTGACGAGCGCCGTCCTTGCGATTACCGCGCATGGACAGCGCGCTCGCATAGCGCGCTTGGTCACCGCGGCTCGCAATTCTCGCGGTGCGGTGACTCGCGATCATGACGGGAAGCGTCATGCGCGTCTGGCGCCCAGAAGACGGACGAGGCGCAGCCTAGGCCTTGTTCGCGAATGTCGAGATCTGCTTGGTCCCCGCTGCTGTCAGGGCTTGGGTTCTGGCTCCACCGGCGCGCCGACGGGCTTTGGCGGCAGCATTCAGGCGTCTGTACGTCTAGGTCTCGCCATTAGGATGGAGGCAACCGCCTTCGTGGAATGAGGCACGAGAGGCCAAGTGAGTCCAGTGCTGTGCCTCCGGTAACACTCTGGGCCTCCCGAAACTGCGATGACCGAGCCGAAATTTTGCCAAGAGATGGCAGCGGGGATGTGGCGAGAAGCGCGACGCCTGATCGATTCGAAAACAGCCGGAAGGTTCATTTTCCCAGGTAAGGTCCGGTTTTTATATGCTTAAAGCAAACCTTTCTACGATGAACAATGACCTGCGACAAGGCGGAAGAAGACCTGCGCAAAGGACTGGAAGCCGGGGGGCGGGCACAGCCGAACGGCGCGACACGGTGCGTCATGACAGGGGCCGCCCAGAGTGGTTGGGCCGATGCTGAGGATGTACCCCAGGGTTATAAATAAAAACAACATCCCCATGCGCAGCCCCAGCCAGTCGCCCAGTACCCCCACCACCAGGGGAACCAACGCTCCCTCCGTCAACGCCAGATGCCGAAGATCGGAACGAAAGCACCGGTTCGAGTCGGGGTGTTCGGCATCCTGCCCAGTTTCGAGCAGGCGCTGGCAAAGATCGGCGTCAATGCTGACGCGCACGTGGCGCGCAACTGACGCCCTGTGCGTCATACCAAGCTTGTACGCGCCAATATCGGATGTTTCTTACGCTGCAACCAAGTAGATTCGGTGACACTTAAACCCCAAGTCTGGCCGACGGCGCCAAAGCCCATGACAGTGAGCGGAAAGAAAGGAATGATACCATGGCACTGGGATGGTGTGAGGCCATGCCCGTGTGTGTGAGTGAGAGAGTGTGTGTGTGTGCATTATGGGGGGGTTGTGTGTGTGCATCCCAGGTTGTCAGGCTGTGATTGGCTGCTTGTGTTTTGCTGACGTGCTGTGCTGTGGTGCTGTGATGCTGCAGGCGTGGCAGCAGTGCCACGGTTGTTTTGGTGGGAGGGGTTTGGCATCTGCCATCGTCCAGAGGGCTGCAGTTTCAAGGGCTGCGGACCAAGGTGAGGGCCTGAAAGATGCAGGGGCGGCCGTCAGGCTGGTGATATTGGTTGGCAGGCCCCGCGCCGGCGGGGCGGTGGCAGCCACATGAAGCAAGCCACGGCCGCCCACCTTCCTCAATGACAACGTTCTCGATTCCGCCCTTGGCGGCGGCACTTTACAGTCGCATTGGCCGTCGCATTCACGGTCGCGTTCACCAGCGCCACGGTGGCGTTGAGGGTGGCATTGAGAGCCGACATCTTAGGAAGTGCCTGCCTGGATAGGGTCTGGACCTGCAGTAGGGCCGGGGGCGCGTCAGGGCGGCACGCGGGTGACGTAGTGTAGTGCTACCCTGATCCGGGTGGCCGCCGACAGCGCCAGCAGCATGAATTTCAGTTCCGACCTGTTCGTCGGAGCAGACGGTAGCTCGGAGGCCGTGGGCGAAGGCGGATCGGTCGTCGCTGCAAGCGCAAATGGCGAGGGCGGTACCGTCACGATCGAGGTCGAGGGCGGAAGTTTCACCGCCGGTAACGCCGAATTTGGCGCGTTCGGTCATGGCGGAAGGGCTCAAGACGCCGATTCCGGAACGAATGGTTGCGGTCACCGTGGCCTTCCCTAGACCTTGGACCAGCCCGGTCAGCATGTTGGCGCACGCGCTTGGCGTTGCCGTATCAGCCTCGGGTGAGGTCGAGGCTGTCCTGCTGGGGTGTCACTGCGACATCTGCTTGCAGCTATGCAACGACAAACACTTGTGTGTAGGTCGAGCAGGAAGGAGCCGCAACAAAACATTTGATACATGCGACGCAACGAAATTTTGCAGGCTTGGAGGTAGCATTCACATGGCCAGAGACACTTACCTCACAGATTGGTACAGGTGACCGTGGCGCCCAAGACTGGTGGTTTCGAGCTGATCCTCAAGATACACTTCTCACTTTTTAATATTGAACACATTTTGATACCGGCACGTCAAGTACCTGCTGCTCGACGAAGCCCTGGCGATGCACTCACACCCCGGTGGTTTGTATATCATTGCACGACATGCTGCCGCAGCCCAACTGGCCCGAAGGCCACGCCGAGAAAGCCACCCAACTCCTCCGCAGGCTGGAGGGCCCAGCATTCCTCCCTGGCATGCATCCGCCGGTATCGGCGCATTATGGGCTACCTGGGGGTGTCGAGGGAGGGCAGGTGGGGCGGCTTTCATGACACGACCCGATCTCGCGCATCTGGGCAAGATGGGAATTGTGGTCGTGCAAGCGAGACATGAAAGAGGCTACATCTTCTGATGCATTCGGACCTCATGCCACTGGCTGCAACTAGCCCCAACGTCGCCCTCCTCTCTGCCCTGAGAGGTTCTGAGGTCACCCCCCGCTGCCGCGAGCGTCCAACGGTGGTTGTCAGGCGAGCAAAAAGTGTTGCACCAGTTCGGCCGACACCGCGTTGGCCAGGTTGTTGCGCACGTCGAACATGGTCCGCAACACGCCTTCGATCTCGAGTTCGGGATTCAGCCGCTGCTTCAGTGCGTCGATGGTCTGCAGCAGCGCGGTCAGGCCTTCCAGCGCGTAGTACTCGCACTGCATCGGCACCAGCACCGAATCGGATGCGGTGAGCGCGTTGTTTGGTGGTATCTCGCGCTGGAAGAACCTGCCATGCTGTACGCTTCCTGAAGATTCATGGGGGGTGCCTGGTGCCGCAACGCAGTTGGCCGGAGTGCAACGCCACAGCCGCCTTGCAGGCAGCGGTGATCCTGGCAAGCGGTTGACACGCGCGGGGGTGACACGGTAGGTTTTGTAGGTCGGCTGAGGCACCAAAACCGCGTGAATTACCAGTGGCAAAATGAGGACAGGTGGTCTTGAGAGCGGGCAAGGGCGCGCATTTCATCACCGCTGCGCAGCCCGGCGCTGTCCGCGCCTGCAGGCGAATTTTGCATGCAATCATGAGCTAGTGCGGATACATGCGGGCACTCCATCCGCGCAATCCGCCGTCGCGTGTGACGCGCTCGCGCGCCGCTGCGAAGCGGCGCCGCAAGAACGCGCACCACGGCAAGCAGCAACACCGCCACGGGGCTCGCGGCATGTGCGGCCCTCGCCGAGGGCGCCGCGCGGCTGGCACAGCGAGCGGCGCACACATTGTGAAGGAACATCGAGGTCCGCCTTCGCCGCGACCGCTTTGTTGGCGAGGTACCACGGATAGCTGGCGGGCAGGCTGGCCTTGGGCTGCTTGCCGTCCGTTGAAGTCTTGCTGTGCTTGCGCTTGGCCATGGAGGTCTCCGTCATGCCGCTGCTCATTCGACCGCGGCGGCGAGCTTGGGCCCAAGGAACGGATGGCTCGCTTCACTGCTGCCCCGGGCGGCGGGGCCCATGGGGCGGCGCCGTGCGTGCCAATGGGCGACTTCCAACGTGCATGCGTGGTCTCCCGACAGTCTGCGCAGTAATGCCTGGGTGGGTGCCGCCGCTCGCAGCTGGGTCGTGAATGGCGCGCCCGTTCCGAGCGTGGCCGCGGCGTGTGCGTAACGATTTGTCTTCAATTCGCATGCAGCAGCGGCTCGGCAGGAATGCGGGTGAGTTATGCTGGAGCGCAGGCCCGGCGGCCCTGCCGGACGTTCGGGAGTGAGGGCTGCTCCCAATACCACAGGCCAAAGCCAAGGAATTCAGTGGAAACGGCCCCCAGGCCCTGGCGCTCGCACGAGCAGGCACAGCGCGCGGGTGTGTTGCTATGCAGCGTCGGTGCGAGGAAGTACACCCGTGGGGACGCAAGTCGGGTCGTATGCCGATGGGTGTGAAGGGCGGTCCCGGGGCGCAGGCCGCAGGTATCTTCTGGAGGGTCGTCGTGAATCATGGCGGTGATCGTGATTGACAAGGCCATTCCTCTCGAATTTTTGGGCTGGCCAAACATTTGCTAAGTTTCTTTCGCTCCAGTCGCGCAAAGACCCAAAGGGAGCGCTGCCCAAGTACTTCTAAACCTCGGCCTCGATGAAATCGGCTGCATTGGCGGCGGCGCGCGTGCGCGCGCGCGGCGACCGGCAGCGCACTTCCATGCGCGCGAAGCGGATATGATGTTCGGGCCAGATATAAGCTTTCAGTCGCAGCGCCTGCGCCGGGTCGGTCAGGTCGGGGGCATGCACCTCGCAACCTCAATCCGAAATGCGTATCGCTGCATGGTGGATGATGGCCGCGCCAGTCGGGTGTAAAGGCCATTGCGCCCGACTGCGGCCCGACGGTGCACACCGCCAAGGCATAATGCACCCGTTGCTGATGCTGATGCGTGTGTGCTGTTCGTGAATGTGCAGAAACTGAGTCACCGCCAAACGTTCGAAGCCATACTTGCGGTGCGCGGCCAGCCACCGCGCCGCCCCGACGAACCAGGCGTCGCCGAGGATCTGGCGTGCAAGTTCGTCTTCGGCGAGACCAGCGCCATAGGCTGACCGCCCCCGCGGCGCGGCAGCGGCAGATAGACCATCGCCACGCGGGACGGCACACCCATTGCGTCGAGCACTGCTGGCTCGTTACTGCGGTTGCCTCCGGGATGACTCAGAAACTCTGCGTTGTGATGTTCGAAAAGTGGGGGTCTCTGCAACACCGCGCTTGCCCACCGGCCGTCTCGCGCCTGCGCCGCCCCGGCAGAGCCGCCCCGTCGCGCCGCCGCGGGGCGCCGACGTCCCCCATTAGCGCCGACGCATGCCACATGCGTAGCAGGCAGGGCCATCGCATGCTCGCACGCGAACAGCGCAGCGCCGGCGTGCACGCGGGGAAGAGAGAAACAGCGACAGCGAATTGTGGAATGCCGAACTGCGGTACGAATGGTATTTTCGGACCAGCGTTTCACCGCCGCATGGTCAGCCGATCGCAACGTGACCTATACCTCGATCTCGGATTCATCATCAGCCACACCAGCAGCGCCAACGCGCCCAAGGCCAGATCTATGCGTCGAACTGCGAATCGCAGACCTGATCTAGATCCGCCGCGCAACACGTCTGAGCCCGACTCGACTTCTGGCGCGCAGCCGATCGCATCGTGTGACGCATCATCGCCGGTCAGCAGCGACCCGGTCGCGTCCAACAAGGGGAGGCGATGCCGCGGGGCTGCTGCTGCCCGTGTCGCAGCCAGCAAAGCCGCCGCACGGAAATGCGTCAGCGCAGCGTGCCCAATCGCCCGATCAGCAGCGCGCTGGCCAAGCTGGCAGCTTTTGCCGCGCCCTCTTCATAGGCCCCGGGCTTGGCCGTGGCGGCGCCGGCCTGATTGGGACCAGTTTCTGAAGCCCGAGGAGTTGAGCAAGCTGCTCGAAGAGGTGGGGCTGGAGGTGATCGACCGCACCGGTCTGGCGCCTTCACTCGCCAAGGGCTTCAAACTCGGCGGCGGCGAGGCGCTCAACTATCTGTTGGCGGCGAGGCAGCGGCGGCGGCGGTGACGACGGCGGCGGCGGGTGCGGCAGCGCCGCAGATCGCGCCAAGGCGCGGCACCATGTCGCAGATCTCGCTCAGCGCATTAGAAGCCCGATGACGTCTGCGGCAGTTGGCGGTTGGCAGGTGGCGACCGGCGACCAGCGTTCAATGTCAGCGCGGCGCTGCGTATCCCTTGAGAAATTCGCTGGCGAATCCGCCCGGCGGATCAGTCCGAGTCGCGTCGATTCGACCGCGTCCGCGGCGCGGGTGCTGACAGGTGGCGCGGCCCGCACGCCGGGCGTGCGGCATGGTGACCAGCCGCCTGCTCGGCTGTCCTCGCGACCCGGCAGCACGGCCAGGGAAGTGCTGACCAGATGCCCCTCGTGCGCGATGCTCGCCTGCGTCGTGTGACGAGTGTCGAGAAGGGCGGCGGGCGTGTCGTGTGCGAGCGCTCCCGGCCCGAAAAACATCGCTGTTGTGAGCGTTCGCCGCATCAGTCGAACCGTCGCACGCGGCACTCTGCCCAAGCGCGCGTTTGGCGGCGCGGCCGGCGGCGCGCAGGGGTCGCACTGCAGCTTGCCAAGTACAAAAACCAAATTGCGCAGCCGGAGGGCCCATTGCCGGTGCGCAGCCGGAGGGCCCATTGCCCGTGCCCGAGAGCAGGGGTGGCGATTGGGGTGCATACGCCGCACCTGCAGCCGGCATTCAGATGGTTTCGTTCAGCCCTTCCCCTTCTCAAGTTGACAACGGCCTGTCGCCACGGGCAACTTGCAATGAACCCCCCCGCCCTTTCACCGCAAGCTCTTCCGGCTGCCTCGCGCCGCAAGCGAATCCCGGCTGAACCCCACTACCCCAAGGACGATCCCGTCGAGCCGCCGCGAGACGCCTGCTGGCGCTTCTCGGCGCACGTAGCCAACGCCGGGCGCGGCGGCGCTGCGGCAGTGGCCGCGGCGGCGGTAGCATCCGGGCCCAGCGCAGCTCGGCTGCGATCGCGTGACGGGTCAAGGCTCGCGGCAAGGGAGACACCAGGTCATGCCTCAGGCGCAGGAGATCTGGATCTGGTCATCGGACAGAGAGATCTCCGCAAGGATCTGGGAGTCGAAGGGACAAGCACGCGGGGGGGGTGTCGCCGAAATGCTGCAATGAGAGAGTGGCCCGACACCGGAGCGCGAGTTTCCTGCGCTTCTCCCGGCAACTGCCGATGCGGCGGCGACTGCTCCGACCTATCCGGCCGAACGAAGCGATGCAGATACCGATGTTCGTCCCCTATGCCCCAGGAGCCGGCGCCGCGCCGCAGGCGCCGGCGCCGCAACTGGCGCGGCGCCGACGCCGGCGCCCGCGGCAGCTTGCAGGCAGCCGCCGCCACAGGACACGTCCACCGCGGCGGCGCAGCCGGCGGCGGAGGCGCGCACGGCGCTGCCAGGCCCGCGCGAAAGGGTTCCGCGACGCGATGCTGCAGCGCGAACGATAACATCCAAGGGTGAGTAAAAAGCGTTGGATATCAATTTCTAGTCGGCTGCTTTTGACAGCCGTTGCTGCGATGTCGATCGCGTTTCCATACGCCGCCTTGGCACAATGCGCGCGACCAAGCTCGGCACTCGCCAGCCCGGCACTGCGTCCGCCGTGTTGCTCGACAGAGCAGGCGATGGGGGCCAACAGCCGCATCGAACCACACCCCGCACCGGGACCATCCTCACTCCCCGCGCGATCCATCCCAGTCGTAGCCGGTCATCGCCGCCAGCCGCTCGGGTTCGATCACCTCGACGTCAGTTGGCGGGCCGCCGCACGGCACGTCGGAGCCGCTGAGGCGCTCGCTGGAGTGCAGAGGCGCTCGTGCATCGCCGCCGCCGTCGCCTCGCCCCCTGGCTCCTCGCACGGCTGGTGCTGTTGCTGCTGGTGCGGCGGCCCGGCCGGCCGCCGCTCGGCCGTGCAGGCTGGCTGCAGGCTGCAGGCGTGCTGCAGCGCTTGCTGATCCGAAGCCTCTGCAGACACCTGCTGCATTCGCACCTGTCCAGCGCCAGCAGCGGCGATGGCTGCTGCGCGGCTGCTGCTGCTGCGGCTGCTGCGGCGGCGGCAGCGGCGCTCGCAAGACGCTGGATCGGTGCCAGCAGGTTGGCGCCCACCTGCTGCGCCACCAACGCAGCGCCCGGCGCCGGCGCCGCCAACGGAAGCAGCGGCACCGCAGGCACCGCAGGCAGCAGCTGCGCCGGCGCCAGCGCAGCCGGCCACGCGAGCGGCCCGTCCAGCAGCGCCGATGCGCGTCGTCGATCGGCGCCGAGCGCGGGTTGCGCTCGCGCATGTATTCCAGGTCGCGCATGAAGCCGAAGGTGCGCGCACGGCTGACTTCGCGGATGTAGTTGTCGGTGGAGAACTCCACCGCCGCCTCGGACTGCGAGCTGGGGATGGACGGGTGGTTGAAGTCGATGGTGAAACTGAGGCGGTAGCCGTCGTAGGGCTCGAAGCGGGCGATCTTGTCGCCCAGTCGCTGCACCTGTAGCGCTGCTGCGCCGCCTTATTCAGGTCTTGTTGGCGCTTGAGCTTGGCCTCAGAGTCGATGGGATCCAGATGGCAGTCGGTCCTGGCGGGGCGCTCGGGCTGACGCCGCGCCGTCACGGCCGCGGGCGCGCTTGCGGCCGCGCGGCCTGCGGCCGCGGGCGCTGTCGCCAGAGGACGAGCTGGCTGCTGCGCGCGTGGCGGGGAGGCGCAGGCGGCGCCTCCTGCGCCGGCAGCGGCCGCGGGCGCGGCCGCGGCGAGCGGCGCAGGTGGGGTGCCGCGTGCCGTCCCATAGCAGCGACGGGCGCGATCTGCCGCTGCATCGCGAGCAACGCTCGGGTAACTCGCCGCAACAATGCAGCGGCGGCAGAGGTGGCAAATGCATCGCCAACCTAGTGGATATCGCCAGGAGGTATTTGGGCAAAAGCCACGAAGTGGGACAACGCCAACACAAGCAGGTAAGTACACAACAAGCCCGTCCAGAGCCCTGGAGGGCTGCAATAGACTTTTGGTGTTCCTAGCACCTATTTTTTGCGTGGATACCGGGCCTAGGGGACGTTGGTGGGCTTCAGACCTTGCCCAGGGGTTGCGGTCCGTCGAGGCAGGCACCAACAATAGTTATAGAGCTAAACTTTCTGCATTGTGATGGGTGATGTTGGGCAGACGCGCTGCATCTGGATGCTGATCACGAAACACGCGCTGGCCCGCATGACGCAAAAGCACAAGAATAGATGTATGCGTCTTGACGTCGCGGTATCGTGGCTGGTGGGTGCCCGGACGCACCATTCGTCGCCGTCACGTACATGACTGGATGGCGGCATGTACGGCGATTCATCGTGCTGTTTGATGTCAGTGCTGCCTTGTTGTCACCCACTGTACCGCCGACCAGCAAATTCATGCACAACATCATCAAAGGCTGCTGATGTGCTGCGCCTTGTCAACGTCTCGCGGCGGATGGCGCCCACTGCGACACAGCGGCTGCAAGGGATGCCATGCTCTAGCGCAAGCCCATGCCGAGCCTGCTAAAGTGCCGCCGCCTCTGTGACTGATGCCACTGGTCGCCGAGGCCGCGCAGGCGATTTGGGATGCCAACGTATTGTCCCCGCTCTCGGTGGCGGCGCTCGGCAAAAGGAGCGCCTGGCTCATCGTCGCGGCCCAGTCGAGAGGGCTGGCTGAGTAACGGCCACTAGCAGCAGAACCATCATGTTCGACGCCAACAAGGCCAGATTCTGGCGTCTAGCGTGAAAGAGGGTGCAGGTGGAAACAACTGCAGCGAGATGGGTGCGGTGCCGACGCTACCCGCCTTCCGCCCGGCTTCGAAGAAGCCGGACCGGCCAGCAGCAGCGCGCAAGGATGGTCTGTCATGGCGGAAACCTACGCCGATATTTCACCCATCCGGCTCAACTCCAACGGCATCACGGCCTTTATTTCCATCATGCGGGGCTGCACAACATGTGTAGCTTCTGCGCCCAGCGTGTGGCTTAGCCGGAAATACAGGCGCATTGTTGTTGAGGCAAACACCAAGGGATTTAATGATATCGTAGTGGAATGGCCTTTGCTCTCTTGCCCGCCGAATAACAGTATTATCACTAAATACAGCCATCTATGCGGGGCATTTGCTCGGCTCGCCGTTACTTGCTTTTGTCTTGGGTTCAGCCGCCTGACCTTCGGCGGACTGCTGCCATCCACTAGTACTTAAGCGCATCCCATCATTTATCAACCATAGTACCCTGCTTTTGCGTGATCAGCCAGTTACCATTAGGTAAGGCCGCCATCCCCCAGGGATTTTGCAGGTTTTGGTTCAGTATTTTGATATCCAGCTCTGCTTTCGTTTTAATACCATAGATACGGGTTCTGCTATGCCAGCAGGTAAGTCTTGGCAAATGCGGTTCTAGGCTTTACGATGGCTCTCATTACTAAAAGTTTTAGCAACTCTTCTGTACCGTAGGCAAGATTGTTTAAACGCAGCGGGCAGTTTTTTACCGGAAAGGATATTGCTTCTCTTTTGGCAATAAAATACATTTGGATATGCAAAAAGTAATTTTGTGCAATGTCTTCCTGGTAAGTCGCGGCATACGCGATGATGGGCGCCTGAATATCATAGTTCCTTATGATTTTTATGGCCTCAATACCGCTCATGATAGGCATGAACAGGTCAATTAGACACACGTCGTACACTTGTGCATTGCTACTTGGCTTTTATGCGAAATAGCCATGAAATAATTTGTATAGGACGTAATTATTTGCCCCACAAGCTCAATATGAACTTCAAAGAGACAGGATTTTGAAGCCGAGCCTGTGATATTTATGAAACCCAAGACGGCAATTGCCAATCTGGGTTTCCCCGTATATTATCCAAAGTTTACAGAAGAGCTGCATTATGAAGCAGAGGTAGTGATACGGATCTATTTCATACCACAATATGGTACAATTCGCGAAACGCATTGCGAGATCGCTTCCATGCGCACGGTTCAGGCTCGGCGACACGATCGCGACCGTTATCTGGATATCGACCGAGGATCGCTGCTTATAAATTCAAACGAAAAGATATCCCGACGGCAGCCTTGGTACCGCAGATGGGTGTCTGATGTTGCGCTACGGGCGCATTCCTCTGGCCGCCGCCCCGCAATCGACCCAGCCTGGCCGTTCCGCGGCAGCATGCAGCCCGGCCAACCGCGTGCTCGATTGGTCGCTAGCAAATGGCTTGCTTGGATCGGGCAAAGCGGGCTACCGGCGACGTATCACGATACATATCGCGACGAAGAATACCGGCGGCATCCTGTTCGACCTCGCCAGCCTGCGACGCAGGGCGGCCACAATGTCCGCCCCTCACTCTCCTCGCAGGAGCACCCCACGATCGACGATCCACGGGTCTGGGGCACTTATGGCTTCCGAGATGCTCTTCTCACTTGAGGAGGTCAGCATGACGGCAGTTGGCCCAAGGCGGCAGCTGCGCTCACACGGGCAGGCAGCTGCGGTGACTGCTACCTCGCAGGGCGCACCGCTGCGTCCTGTGACCGCCCCGCGGCCCGCCCGCATGACACACGTACGCGCGTGCGCCGCGTGCGCCGCGCGACGGTGGCCCCACCTGACCCAGCACACAATCGCCCTTCTTCTCGCCCTCGTGTAGGTGGCGCAGACTACATCAGCCGACCAGTGGCAAGGCCGCGATCTGGCAATTGAGGCGACGATCATCGACATTAAGGAGGCAATCGAGGACCCCGCCGCCCCGCCCGCCGGCCGCCGCGCGCTGCGCGCGCTGAGGCGGGCTGTGGACGAGCTGCTCCCGCCGCGGCAGCAGCAGCAGCCGCAGCAGCCGCAGCTCGGGGCGGACTGGATGAGCTGGCAGAGGATCTGGCTGAGCTCTGGAAGGCGCAGGGGCGCGTGTGACAGTCCGCTCTCCCAGCCAGCATGACCGATCTTCCGCGGCGGCCGGCGGCGCGGCGGCGGCTGCGGACGCGGCCGCAGCGGCGGCGTGCCGCCGGCGGCGCGGGTGCGGCCGGGGCGTGGGCAAGCAGTCGTTTGTGCTGCGCGGGCGCTTCATTGTCGTGAAGGGCGAGAGCAGCGGCGACGCACAGGGTGAGTGCCGCGAGCCTGCGGGGCGCGCTGCCGGGCATCCACCAGTAGTCGCATGGGCGGGGGACATTGGTGCATGAGCGCAGCTGCCGTGGCGATCTTTGCACCCCTGCTGGCTGCTTACCCGCGCCAATGGCTACCCCATCGACCACCCCCAAAGTCAGTACGCCCAACGACCCCCTACGCCACCATCGGCCGACCCGCGGCTACGCCTCTACATTGCGTACGACGGCAATACGTTTTCGGGGGGAGGCGTCCTCTCTGCAGGCGGCGGTGGCCCTGCTCATGCATAGGCCGAGCCGTCATACCCAGCACGGGCTGACTACCTGATGAGCTCTGTGCAAAAGTCGCAGGTTCTGGGTTCATCTTGCTGGCATGCGCACAACCCGGCGATATGGTCCGCCATGCACGCGGCCGCGCCAGCCACATGCTACGCTCGACATGGTGAATCATCCATGACGTCATATCCAACCCGCATCTTCCGAACCCTACCCGAAGGGCATGACGCGCCGGCGTGGCGAAGCTACACGGCCATGACCGCCCGTTGGTTCCCGCCGAAGTTCACGGACACCCCGGTGACGCCGCCGGCGTCACCCCGGCGCGCCTCAACAGTGAGGATGCGGCGCGCATGGCGCTCGCCGCCGCGCGCGAGGCTGCAGAGGGCGCCATGGCGCGCCTGCGCCTGGCCGGCGCGGCGCACGCGGCGGCGGTGCAGCAGCAGCAGCAGCCGCTGCGCCAACAGGCACCCGCGCGCGTCGTCCACGGCTTCCATGTCGGCGCCGCCGCCGGGGCGCCGCCGCGCATGACGGCGGCCGCGATGTGACCGCTCGTTCTGCATCGGCGCGCCATCGCCGCCGTGCTGCGAGCGCACAGCACGTGCAGCCGCCGCGCGGGATTCCAGGGCGACAGGGAATCGGTATCAGGAGGCGGTCTTGCGGGCCCATCTCCCCGCTGTTTCGGTTTGAGCCGGATTAGGCAACCTCAACGAAACGGTCGACAGGCCGCCCGGCCCCCCACTTCATCATGCAGGTCTGTGGGCCAAAACATGAGTGGAAATTTGCCTCCCGTTGGCGCCCGCCCTCCTGCGACAGAGATGCGCTGTCTGCTTGCTGCGCGCTCACACCGACCGACCCCTGGAGCGTTATTGTGATACGACAGAGACGTTACACCTGTGGTATGCAAGCCCCTGCCAGCCTACCAGATGCTGGCCTTGGAGCGCTCGGATCGCCCTCACAGCCAGCTGTTCACAAACAGCCTTTCATTGCACTGGATAGTGTAAGCAGTCCTTGCATATTTGGGGTCAATCGTACCAGGGGCATGCAAGGTAGCCCAGTCCAGCTGAATGTTGTGTGGTCATACTCTGTGCGTAAAGGTCAGCAAATGCAGGTCAAAGCGTACGGCCGCACATCCCTTTGCGGCAGTCGGCGGCCTGAGGCTCCGGGAGGGGTCGTAGTTTTTACCCGGCCATCGCCCCTGTTGTGTCAGGACAGGGCAGGACAGGGCAGGGCAGGCACAATGCTATGTCCGACCCAGCAAGACCAGCCTCGCGCATGGCCCTGCTGGGACTGATGGCATGCGAGCCCTGACATCTAGAATGGTCAAGGCTGTCCCTGAGATTACGTGACTTGCGCAACTGTTCGCCGGTCGGGGGCGGCGTGCTGGCGCAAGCCGTGAGCGCGAGCACGCATCCGCATGCCAGTGCGCTGCAGGGTAGCCCGGATCCGAGTTCGTCAAGCAGACTTTGACCGGCATTTCCCAAGGCAAAGTGCCGGAACTGGTGGGTATCCACTGCCGACGCGACCCGACCAGTCTTCATGAGACTGCGTATCTGCGGACTTGCGCTTTGCACGTGCTGCAGCAGCATCTGCACCCCTGCCAGCGAGCTGCTGCACTGGCTTCTGTGGCAACTCCCGCACGATTGTTCACGACTGAACCGTAGCATCCTCATGCCTGTTATGATGCACCCTGAGGTACGAACCAACATGCGTTCTGCAGAAATCTGTCAGTTGATGTGCCAGAGCGTTCTGTGGCTTTCAGTCGACTCTCGGAGGCTTCATTCTTAAGTTATGTGGGATTGAGTTAGTGAGTTGCTTCGTATCGCCGCTTAAGGGCCCTCTTACGACGGCCTTCATAGCTGTTACACGAGGGGGCGCAGTTCAACCGGAGGCATTGGCAATTGAACTATTCAAACCCACAACTGGCACGGTAGAGACTTTCCAAGTACCTTTATTAGGACGCAATTTTAGTTGTAAAGATGGAAGCGATCGCCGCGCTGGTGAGCACCCTAGCGCGACCCGTGCCGCTCAGCGCCGATGTCCTGCACAACGGCCCCAGTGCCATTGCATGATGCCCGCCGTCCCCGGCGCCAGCTCCCGCCCGTGCCCTTTCGCCGCCCACGGTGACCGATTTGATCTTCTGCTCTTCGTAACGATAAGCCTTCATGCGGCGGCGCACTTCGATGCGGCCGTCGGCGTCGGTTAAAAAAGCCGAGCTGCTCGAGCTCTCGCGCGGCCACCGGTTGCTGTCCATGATCAGGATCACGTCGCCGCGATATTCCTGGTCGGAAAACTGGCTGTAAATGCCGCGGGCATGAATCAGCTGGCGCGAATGCGAGGGATTTGACAGGGGCGGGCAGCCCGCGAGGCGCCAGGGCCGACGCCACGGACGTGGAGCTATGGGGAGTGACCAGGTCGCAGAACCCTGAATGATCCGTGATTCAATAATCAACATCCAGCAATAATCCTGCCCGCTTGTGCAGGTACGTCTTGAGCCTGGGTCCGGCACGCTGTACGTAGCTACACTCGAGGGACCAGCCGCCGGGCGCGTGCTCTGATACCGAGCGTCGCGGCATCGTTCATGTGGCGCCGAGCGGCACAGGGCGAGCGCGCGCGCAGGTGAGCGCGGTTCTCCGAGCTTGTATGTACGGCTCACGCCCGATCGGCAGCATGTGCGAAACCGGCCTGCAGCTGGCCCCTCCGCACGGCCGTTGCTCTCGCATCTGCGCCGGGTGCCGCCGCCAATCGCGTCCCACCGCTCAGCCCACGCATGACCCGCGCTCCCCCCTCGCCCCCGCCTCTGCAGCACCCCTCCCGAACGGCGGGTTCCGGCGGCGATCCATGGCGCTGCCGCTGCTGGAGTTGCGCGACGCGGCGCGCGCGGCGGGCAGCGGCTTGTGCTCGCGGCCACCGTTGGGCGGCGCGGTCGCGGCCCTCGGCACAATCACCCTGCTTCGGTAGAGCACAGCCGACACTGCCGGCGATGCCGGCGACGGCGTCGGCGCCGGCGCGGACGCAGCGGCGGCCCCGGCGGCGAGCGGGGGGCGGAGGTCAGGTGCATAAGCTTTGCCGCGCCGCCGTGCGCCAACGATGCGCTCGCAGCCGAGGTCGCCGCGGCGGGGTGGGACCGGCACATTCGGAACTACGTGCTGCCAGGTGGGCGCCGAAGCTTCAGCTGCGAATCGCGCTGGCAGCTATCATGTCCCGAGTGATGGCCAGCCAGCGCCGCCGCGCCTCTGAAGTGACGGGGCCGTCTCCGCAGTGCCTCTGGGCGTACGCGCTTTCGTGCCGACTGGGCGCACGCGCTTTCGCCTGCTGCGCCGTGCTCGTCAATCACGCCTCTGCTCTCTCTCGGCACCGCCCCTTTTGCACTCCCCTGCGAGGACCCGGTGGTGCCTGTGGTGACCGCCTGCTGCGCGCCAATGCAGTCGCAGCGACAGAGCGCTTCTTCTCCGCCCCCGCCGTCTCGAGCAGCAGCAGCGACGCCGCCAGCAGCATTGGCGCTGGCGCCGGCGCCGGCGGCCGCAGCAGTGCGGACGCGGCGCCCCAGCGCGAGCCCGACGCGCCTCGACGGCGCGCGGGCGGCGGCCGCAACGGCGCGGTGGCCGAGGAAGCCCCAAGCGCTGCTGCCGTGCATATCCTGGCCGTGATCAGGCCGAGCGGCATCAGCGACATGGCGCGAAAGAGAATCGGCGCGGCGAATCGACGCCGCCGTCCCCACGGCACCCGCAGCCGGTACCGCACTCCAACCCAGCGATCGCAGCGGCCACAGTGGCGGCGGCCGGCGGCGGCGCCGCAGCGGCGCAATGTCGGCGGCACGCGCACGCTTCGCGACCAATAAGGCACAGTTGACCGTCGGCCGCCGCTTTTAGCTTGGCCAAGCCAGCAGCGGCAGCCGCAACAGAGCGTCAGATTCACGATCCGGCGGCCCAGCTGGCAAGCGGCCAACACCAGCAGCAGCAGCAGCCGCCGCAGCATGGGGGCAACAGCAGCTAAGCATGGACGCGAAGTGGGCAGGCCTGGTGCTGCACCCACGACTGCAAGGCGCCCTCCTGCAGCCCTCCGCGGCGGCGCTGTCGCTGCAAGCCCGCCTCGCCGCCGGCGGCCCCGCGGCCGCGGTCCGCGTGGCCCGCATCTGGGCGATCGCGCGCCTCGGGCAGCTTCCGCAGCGGCCTGCGCGCGCTTGCGCTCGCCGCGCCGCGTTCCTACCCTCGTTCGCGCGCGGCGGCGCGCCGGGGCCCGTCCTCGGGCGCGTGCTGCCCGCGGCCCTCGGGCTGGAGATCTTTGGGTCGGCACTCCTCGCGCTCGCGGTTCCTCGGACGTGCGCGCTCGGGTCGCAGTGGGTGCTCTCGCACGATGGGCTGCGGCAGGCCGACAGGCCTCTGGCCCTGTATCCGCGGCGGCCGCAGTCCCTGGGGCTGCGGGAACTGGGGGGCCTATCCCGGGCCACCGCATGATCTCGTCCGCAGCCGGATGCGCGCCGGCAAGCCTGGACGTCAGCGTGCTCGGCAGCTTCACGATTACCGCAACCGATTCGGATGGCGCGTCCGATACGGATCTCGTCTCGACACTGGCCAATGCTTCGGTTCTCGAAGGTTTGCTGGGACCGGGAGGCAGCGACGATCTGGTTCTGGGAACTTCGGCTAATGACAGCCTTACCGCGACCGTTTCCGGGACAGCGTTCGAACGGCTCTACGGCCTTGCGGGTGACGATATCCTGAGCGGTGGGAGCGGAAAGTCTGCTGATGTTTTCGCTGGTTCCGGTGGCGCTTTCCCTTGCTGCTGCCACGGCCGCCACCGGCGGTGCTTCTTTCTGCAAGCCGGCGGAGACGCCGGTCTTTTCGTGCGAGGCTCGGCGCGAAGCGGGTGCGCTTTGCGCGGCCGGCATCCGCCGGTGTAGCACCTGCCTGAGTGGCCTTCACATGTCATGTCACTGTCACTGAGCGAAGAGCATACTGGCGCAGTCATTGCGCCAGCTGCGCGCGCGCCTGCGGCGCTCAACAGGTCCCGACATTTCGTGTCGTCGTCGAGGTGGTCGTAGTTGAAGTCGGCCTCCATCTTCGCGACCGAGGCTTCCAGCCAGGCCAGCCGCTTGTTCATGCCGTCCTCGGAGGCATCGTCGAGCTGGTCGTTGAGCTCCTTGCTGCCGCCTGAGGCGCAAGCGTCTGCTTGGCCCGGGGCTCATGGCGCGGTGCATTACGCCTGTTGGCCTTCACACTATGGCCGTCTATTGCAAAAATTATAACGGCTGTTTTCTCTCCAGGAGCCGGGGATCCTGTTGCAACGCCAGATGGCCAGCTACACACCCCCAACCGCATCCATCGGTACGCGGCTTATCCAGCTCTGATGCAGCGCTTGCTCTCCGTCGCCCCATCCCGCGCACCTTGACGCCGGAGCGCGGCGCGCGCGTCGTCGATATTCCGCTTGTTAGGGCTTTCATGTGCTCTCGCATGAGAAGGCCGGGCTGGGTAGGCGGCCGTCAATTTTGGGCGGCCTGCCCCCAGCCCCACCCGCCGCAATCGCGCGGGCTCACCGCCGTCGCCACTTTGCTGGTTGGGTTTATTTTACCACGATCTCCAGTTTTCACCCTGCTTACAGAGGTAAACAGGTCAACTTTGATCTCTAAAGTTTCCTGATCGTGCAAGCATCTGTGTACATTAAGTGCTGTTACCCATGGTTGCCAGCCGTTTGATGGACGGCGCCACGCGCGTGCCGCTTTGCCAGAGCGACTGAATGTTCGACGCCCAACGCAACAGTGTGAGCAGGGCAAGTTTTCTGACCTTATTCAGAGCTTGCCTTATGTAGCTGACCATTGGCGGTTGTAAAGCAATTGCCATCTGTGTTCTAGTCAGTGGCATCAGCTATCATAGTAGAACACCATGAGATGTTGTCAGCAGGGTTTGAGCGGGCCCTCACAATCAGCTGTATCTAACTGTAGCGCCGCCATGCGCTGGTGAGGGCCCAACAGTGAATCGATCGCTTCGCATACGCCATCATACCGCTGGGCCCCTGCAGGCATGAGGAACCTCATGTGACGGTGCAGCAGCAATCAAGTCGGGGTCGACTCCCCTTGCGCATGGAGCTATGAACTCGGCGCCAAGGGCCGCCTGGCGGACGTGCTGAACTTCACCGTGCGGGATTTTTTACCGATTGGACAAGCCAAACTATTGGAGGTAGTCCTGTACCAACAATCCAATCCTGAATCGCATCGAAGATGTCGAAACTCTTCGAAAGTGTCACGTGTTGGATTTCGACATATCTTCGGTAGAAACCATTGCAGAGAACAATCGATCATCCAACAGCGCCTGCCCTGCTTGCGCAGACCTGCTGATAGAAGGCGCCGTCCCTCGGCGTGCCAGAAGGCGCTGGCGACGAGCGGCAGCGGGCATCGCTTGCGGCGCTGTGCTGTGCCTCTGGGCACTGGTCAGCTTCCGGCAGCAGGCTGGTGCGGTGCATGGGCACGGCGGGGCCGCGATCTTCCTTGATCAAACCCCCACAGGCGCGCAGATTGAGCAGCTGCCCAGTGTGACGTTGACCGCAGCCGCCACGCCCAGGCGGGAGCAGCGGCCGCCGCCCCGCCGGGCAGCAGGTCGAGTTGGCGGGATTGGGTGAAGGCGATGCTGGAGTGTTTTTTTCAAATCATCAATCACCGCGGAAACGTTGAAGACGTCGAACGCGGCGGTTGCGGGCAGCGCGGAGCGCTTGGCGGCGGCGAATGCCGCCGGTGCTGCTGTGGCGGCGGCAGCTGTGCAGTCCCAGCACCAAGCGGCGGAGCCCGGCGACCCTGGGCCGTCCCAAGGGTGGACTGAGCTGATACCGTGTTGTTGGCCAAAGGAGCCCTTGCAGTATGAGCAGATTCAATACTAGGCCCACTGCTGGTTGGTGTCTCGCACTACTGGCAAGCTGGCTGCACTCCGTTGACCTCGCCCAGCCGGCATGTATCACGTGTGGGCACGCATGCGAACGTGAGCAGCACACCACACCGTCGCGCACACTCATAACGCGACAACACACACACTTAACAATACACATAACACACACACGCACACACGCACGCACGCACACATTCACGCGCGCACTGGTCGCGCTACTGTTCCTGATCCGCAGCGGGTCAATGTCCCTGAGCCCAATGGAGGGCTTTTTCGACGCCGGCGCCTCGACTTCCGCGCCCGCCGCCACGAGCGCCGCCTGTGACAGATCTCGAGCCAACTTCGGGCGCTTCGCCGCACCCGCCGCTGCTGCAATGGGACGCGGAAAGCCGGCAGAATGAATTTGCGCACGGCAATCCCGCTTATGCCTTTGCCGACGCCGAAAGCCTCTATTCGATGGTGCGGTATCTCAAGCCGAACCGGCTCTTCGAAATCGGATCGGGATATTCGACGCTGATGGCCCAACGGGCGATCGCCCTCTGGGTGCTGCATCTGCAGCTGCAACCGAAGCCACTGCGGCTGGGGTTCGCTCTGGCACTGAGGTCTCAGCGGCAGTGTTGGCATACGAACAGGAGCAGGAGCTGCGGCAAAACATCACAGCGCAGCTGAAGTCTGCGGCAGAGGCCGCCGGCCGCAGCGAGTGCCAGCGAGCCTCCTGGCGAGGCCTGCCGCCTGGGAGCGCCGCCAGCGCCGCGGCGGGCTCGGTCGGCGCCGGGGCTCGTGCCGGGGGAGCTGGCCGGGCGGCTGCCCGTGCTGATTGAGCAGCAGAGGTGCAGCCAACCAACTGAATTGGCCATCGGCGGCAGCAGGTTCGGCCTTGACCAGCCGACTGCAGAGCCTCTGCTTGAAGCAGGCGAGGGCGCAGCGGCGGCGGCAGCCGCGGCGGGGCACGGTATCGCAGCACCCGAGGAGGCTCGCGGCACAGGAGGCGTCAGCCAGCGGCGGGTGTGGCAGCACCAGCGGCATCAGCGGCAGCGGCAGCGGCAGCAGCAGCAGCAGCAGCAGCAGCAGCAGCAGCAGCAGCAGCAGCAGCAGGAGCAGCAGCAGCAGCAGCAGCAGCAGCACCTGGGCTGGCTGCACCCGATCACACCGGGCAGGCGCTATTCAGCGATGTGCATAAGAATGGGATCAAGTTCCTTCAGGCACCATATTCTCTTTACAGGACTATTTGATCATCCACAATCGAAACGGCAAATCAACCGGGACCGATGCGTCATGCAGAATATTTCCGATTATCGCGGCGCGGGACCGCCCGGGCGAACCGGCAATAATGAAAGCGATGCTCGTCGGGGATACTTCCATACCGTTGTATCCCGCACGAGTGGGGTTATTGTTTTGTCAGCCATTTTCAATCTGGCCCTGTACCATTCACGCCAGCAGTGCCTCATTTTTTGTTGCATGATATGTTCTTGATTGTTAACCAAAAGAACTCACATCGTTATCATATTGCACATGTTAAGGCATGCCCCCTACGTGACTGCAGGTCGTTGCATTCCCCGACCTCAGTTCCAAGCGCATGATGACTAATGCATGTGATTCATAAGCCCTAGCATCTCGCGACCTTGCAGGTCCGCCATGCTCAGCTGATGACGGAGCTGCAAAGCCGCATGGACACGTGGGTAACCGGGAGAACGGTCACATTCAGGGCTGACAGCGCGGCACGCCTCGTGCATCAGTGATGCACCAAGTGCCTCACACGCCACACTCCGTTGCCGGCGATTTGGGCGAAAGCCGCACCGCGGCATGGGAACAGCGAATTCGTCATCGTCGACGACCAGACCTCCGCCCCGGCGACTGCCAAGCGCAGCACATCCTCGAGACGTACGTCCCACCCCTCCCTATACACTACCAGCTTCCCACAACCTCCTGCAACTTTCCTCACAGTCGTGCGCGATGGCCGGTCCTACTGGCGCCGGGCGGAACGGGCTCATTTCTATAATG
>NNCB01000131.1:0-25997 GCA_002317545.1 Scenedesmus quadricauda | reverse complement strand
AGCGCAGCGCGACCTCTTCGCTGATCCCCTGTCGACCGGCTTATCGGTTCCCTGTCTGGAGCTGCGCAGCCACGCATGTCTGATCGTAAGGAGGCTGCAGTGCTGAGCAGGGTTACGGCGGCTCATTGTGCTGCAGGTGCCAACGCAGAGTACCCCGGCTCAGTTTAGGGTTTAGGGGACGTGTTGGAATGCCTGCAATCGCCAATAACCGTGTTCAGTCGACAGGCTTCAGGAGTTCCAAGTCGCTGCTGGCCCTGGGCGCAGCCACAGCGGGCTGGGCGCGGCCGACAGCGGCGGCTAGTCAAGAACAGACTGCGTATGCTTTCCCGGATTAGCAAGAAATGATCCGCCGCCGGCATTATTTCTCCGGCCAATACTTCCATCTGCATAAAGCCCGGGGTGATCCCAGTTAGTGCCACCAAAGGTTGTATTATTCATCCCTTATTGAAACGAGCTTCCTGTCATCCCTTCTTTTGTCACTCGTGGCACCTAGTTATGCGAGTCGAATCTGTGACGTCAGAAGTCCCCTATCCGGTGAAGATGGAACCGAACCTGGTCGTCGAATTCTATTCGCGCTGATCCTAGGTTTCCACCGAAACGATTTCAGAAGGGCGGTCCGCAAGGGCCGCCCTTCTTGCATCGGCCCCCCGCGGCTGGCACAAGCCCGCGGTCGAATACGATAATCCGAGGAATTCCCATGCTTCGTTTCCCCCGCACTGCCGCAGCCCTTGCGGTCCTTTTGACCTTGCTTGCAACACGCCCGCACTTGCCGCATGCGCGCCTTTGTGCGCGTGCAGACCGCCGCACTTGGGCCCATCGTGCACGCCTGCATTGACGGCGCACAGTATCCACCTGCATCTCAGTTACATCAACGCTGAGCCTTCAAGCCAAAACCCTGGCTGAGTGGCTGCAGAAGCGGGCGCCATTAACGCTGTAGCATCCTGTTCTCTCCTAATCGTTCATTCATGGCAGGATTCCAAACTGCGGTGTGACATGCGAGGTGATAAGTCAGTGGCCAGCACTTGTGCAGCCTCCCAGCTGCTCCTGTTGGATGCCGGCTTCTACATACCAACGCCGCATCAAAGACCACGCCACTCCGTCGAAGACATATTGTTTCCACGATTACTCTGCGTTCAAACTCCATTCTCAGGCACGGTTGAAGCTCAGGGTGTGCAGCGCCCGAACACCGGCGTGGTGGCATCGTATCGCCTGCAGAAGTTCCAGCTGGAACCAGAACACCTGCATCAACCAGCGCCCGCTGGTCTGAAGGGAGTTGAGTTCGTCTGACCACGGCATCCATGCTGGCTAGGGGGTTCAGGTTTGTGGCGGTTGTGAATATGACATTTCAACCCGAGGAGCGATGAACGTCCGTCCAGTCGTAAACAAAAAATCCTCGCTCGCTCAAGCTCACGAAACTCTCAGGATCGGGAACGCTAGCGATTAGCTTGGCTTGTCCAACGGTCCGCAATTGGAGGAGCCATTCCTCTATCTCAAGAAGATAGCCGCCTTTCAAGACTTCCGCCGGGATCGGACCTTCGCCAGCGGTGATCATGGCCGCTAGCTGCCCGCATGAGCGCTCACGCACCGTATCGCCACCCACCTGCGATCCACGGTGCCGACCTGCGTGCGCTGCAGATGCTGTTGGGCCACAGCTCGTTGTCCACCACGCAGATCTACACCCACGTGGCACGCGAAAAGCTCAAGCAGCTCCACGCAAAACACCACCCGAGGGGGTGAGGAGACCCTGCTTGCGCGGCACTGCCGCGCAGGGTCTTTAATGGGCGGGGACAAGAACGCCGATCAGGGCGAGCGGGTTGGGGCAACTGAAATCAGATGGTACTGGATGGCTGGGAGGCGCAGAGGTGATAAGCATTACTGCGCTTCTGCCAATAGTTGAATTGTTATGTGCTGAAAAAAAGGATAGAAAGCCAAAGGCTTTATGATTTTTTTGATTGCTGCACAATCCTGCCACGATCACTTCCTTTCTGCATACCGTGGCAGCGTACAGCGCACTCCGGTGCAGGCGGAAGCTCAAGACCCAGTCGTATTTTCTGCTGCCCATACGGGGGCACTCGTGGGCAATGTAATGCAGGGCCACCAGGTCAAAAGACCCGCTGGGTACGGCGCCGCCTCTGCCAGCCCATCGAAATATCATGATGCGCTGGCTGGTTGCCGGGGTTGACCTTCGGGCAAGGCGTGGGCAAACAATCATGGGCATGTCCTGCGTGGCGAGGAGCTTGACACACAGGAGGCGGCAGTAATTGGCCGTATCTCACAGCTGGCGACAACCGTAGGAACTGTCAAGGTGTGAGCGGGCGGGAATAATAATGCCGCCATCAATCGCTGCCGCCAGTCATGTACGCACGATTCATAACGCTTACTTCATAGTCATGCTGCCTTTCGCGCGGCTCATCAACCCGCGCCCAGAAATCCGTGTGGCCAAGCAATAGCTCAGGCCTCTGTCCCCGACACGTGCCCACCGCTGCTCGAGCTCGGCCACAGCCAGGAAGTACGGCGACGCGTCCAGCCCCGTCATGCGCGCCCTCGGAAACTCCCGCGCCAGCCAACGCGTCCCAATGCCCGTGCTGCACCCGACATCGACGACGTCCTCCGGGTCGCGCAGCCCGCGACGCTGCAGGTACTGGCGGATGGTCGCAGTGATGGTGGTGCGGAAGCGCAGGACCGCGGCGTCTGCGCTGTCAGGTCCCTGAAGACATGGCAGCGATGACCGCCACGCCGCCCTTGTCGTCGGCGATGCCGGGGCCGTACAGCAGGTTGCCATCCTGGTGGAAGGGTTCGGTGTCGAGGATCCCGCTGTCGTAGACGGTGTCGGTATGTGCGATCAGCATTCTTCAGTGCGTGGGTCTGCAATGATGGAGCTGCTTCGCAGCGGTGTTCAGCTTCCTGGCACGTCTCTATTGTATCACGGGCAGCAGGTGAGCTGGGACCGCGATCATCGTTTAGCATCGTGCATGTGCTTGCTACAACCCCTGTCGCCGCTGCTGCTCGACAGCGCCCATTCCATCTACCCTCGCTTGGAACTGTTCTGTCTCCGACCCCGGCACCTTTCGCATGGGCACAATGTAGTAACAGGGTAAATGAACTCCGGTTGCTCGAAAGCGGCCTTGATCTTGGGCAGCTGCGCTGGTGCAGAGGTACTTACCGCAGGGTCAAGGGATCACTTCGCCTGCAAGTAGGACTCCTTTGACTGCACCGGTTTTGTCAGGTAGTGCTGCAATAAAGCGGTTTAAAATGTGAATGTGCCGCGGGTGACCCGGGATTATGTAAATTATGGTAAGAGGGTGGCAGCCAGGCATTTCGATGCAGCGTTCTGGTAGCAGTGGCCATAGGTATCCTGAGTGCCTATTATATTTCTAAAACGATCTTTAAGCCTATCAGCGAGGTAACCGATATGGCAAAAAGGATCTCCTCGGAGCATACGATGCCCATCCAACCCGGCGGATCTTCTGTGTCTCGCATAGCTATCCTCCGCGCTATCCAGAATCTCTTCATCGCACGCTTGCCGAAGAGCCATGGGCAAGTAGAGCGAAGATCCAATGAGCGCGTTGACCAGTCGGGACACGACCTCCGCGCCTGGTGTGAGTGGTTGCGTTTGGTTACGGCAACGGTGAACATGAAGGATGAAGCTATAGACGCGCAGTTGGTGGTCGTTGCGCAGGCATCAGGAAGTCAACCTTGCGAGGGCGGGTCCCACGCGTTTTGGCATTGACAGAGGTGGGATGGACCGCACCGACAGTTGCTCGATCTCGAAATATCGCAATTACACGCTGATCCAGGAAGGCTGGCTGTTGGCTACAGTCGCCGTGGCGCGCGCCGCATCAAGCCGGTTATTTCACTGGTCATTGCGAGCGAAGCGAAGCAATCCAGAGCGGTTTACGCTACTCTGGATTGCCGCGTTGCCTTCGGCTCCTCGCAATGACGTCCCGATTTAGTATGGCTGTATTGGTATAGGTGGCTGAGGAGGCGCGGCTATTTCCCCGTTGTCGAACAACCCGTCCGGAACGACGCGGGGGGTTGCAACCCAGAAATGACGCCAAAGATCGTGAGATAAGGATATCAATTGCCTAGCGTGTGGAGACAGCGGTCCGCGAGCGGATGTGCCTTGGACTGCTCATGCCCTGCGTGGTGTCGTGCCGCATCTGTCGCGCCACCGCGGTTTTGGAAGCGATCCCGGATGAGTAGTCACAAAGTGATTGTAATTATTAGGGTAACATAAGAATACATCGCCTTTGGCAAAGCCATTTGGAATTTGTATTTAGGCTGTAGCTGCAGGCGAGCAGCCGGCCTCGGGTTGGTAATGTCAAAGACATCTTTGGTGTCATATTGCAGGTTCCTGCCGTGAAGCTTCAGAACCTCCAAGTTGTGGCAGAATAGCCGCAGCATGACGATCCCTGCATACCGTTCGCCTTCATCCCTGTTAAAGGTTCGTCAAAATGTTGCATCCTCGAGTATGTTCTGCTAGCAAATCTGCCATCTAGTGAGTTCAACTTGCCCAGTGTTGCTTTCACTGTAGTTCGAACGTCAGGTTGAGCATGTCGTGTCCGGGGGTGACGGTCCGCGTGCGTGCGTTGTCGTCCTGCCGGCCAAGTGGACGAGGTCCAAGTGCTCGCCATCGAAGGACAATAGCGAACAAATTGTTATGTATGCTTTGAATGGCTCGACACATTTCATCAACACAATCATTGATTAACAGAAGGTGCATCATTAATATGAATACGACGATCCCGAAATGGTGTGATAAGGTTTACTCAAAAATGCCAAGTGCAACATTCAAGGATGATAGCCACAAACCAAGCAAAACTTGCGATTGCAGCGCCGCTGTGGCGCCAGCACCGACTGACTTTCGCTTGTTCAAATACCTGCGCAAGCCGCTGTTCGTGTCCGAATCGACGCCGGTGCTCACGACGTTGGAAATCCTGCGCGAAGAGCAGCACTCGCTGGCGCTGGTGGTGGACGAATACGGCGACGTGACCGGGCTGGTGACGGTCAACGACATCGTCCAAACCGTGCACGGGCGACACAGGCTGGGCACCCAGCCCACGACCTGGAGTACCTTGACGGCAGCCCACGACGGCTATGGTCGCCGCTGGCGGGCTGACGTTGGCCACCGCCGAATTTCCCTGGCCTGGCCTCGCTCCAGAGCCAACGGCTTGTACAGCCGTACACAACGCGATCCCCCGCTTGCCCGCGCGGTTGACCATGATCGAATGCGGCAGGCTGCGCTGCCCCGCGACGAGCGTCTTCCCCGTCGAACAGTCGCTCTCGGGCACCTCCGCAACGGGCATCCACCACGCCTCGCGCATGTTCCCCAGCATCGCGCCGACGCGCATCGCCATCTTGAGGCCGTCGCCGGTGTTGGTCTTAGGGCTCAGCGGGTGCGTCATCGGCCCGCGGATGACGACGGACATGTCGCGGCCTGAGGGTGGGCTGCCTCGAAGATGCGACGAGTAGAGCGGAGGATGGCGTTACATGGTGGCCGGCGGAGTCGGGGCCCAGAAAGATGCCGTCAGCGATTGGCGGGCGTCCTATTATGCCGCTGCCGAACTCACCAGCCCCGCGGTTGCCGCTCGCAACTGGCATATCAAGGCTTCCATTGCTATAACAACATCCCGCAAAAGTACCCGACATGACTATGGAGCTGCTGTCTACACCGACACTTGCGAGCAGGGCGGCGTGCTTTTTCATTGAGGAGGCGTGCCCATGCTGTGTCAAGGTCTGCCTCAGAGCCCATCCCGAAGGCCCATCAACTGGCCGTCGAAATCATATTTGGCGAGCAGGTTCGTGAACGAATAGTAGATGTAGCCGCCCCCCCCCCCCCCCGCCAGGCACCACTGCCCCAGCCGCGCACCATCTTGAACGCGAGATCATCGTATGGATGCCATCTGCTCCTTCACGGTACAGCTGATCGAAATTGGCCTTGGCATAATCGAGCCACTGGTGCGGGGTCAGCGCGGGGTCGGTCCACATCTTCATATCGTTGCTGTCGAGCTGATACGGCACGATGACCATCGGCCGACCGGGCACAGTGGTGCGGTCCCAAAAGGGCACGTCGCCCGAATAATCGTCCATATGATAGGCAAAGCCCTCCTCCGATGCTAGCCGGCCGGAAGTATGTGCCGTGGAGTAGCGCGAAACGCGAGCCATCCGATTCGCACGCATCGCCCGTCGGGATCATGCTGGCGGTGATCAGGAAGGTCGATACCACCTGTGCATCCTGGATGATCCGTTCGCCGCTCGCCGGCAAGTCGATGAACCAGCCCTTCGGAACCAGTGCTCGGGCAACGCCCGCTGCGCTGGAACGCCCGCACCGGGAACTGACGTTGCGCAGAGACCAGTGCGTTCTGAATGAGGGGGTGCGACAATTTTCTGTCTGGTATGTGGATTGGGGTTCCAAAGAAAGGCCTATTTCCGGTCGGTCGTGACATCGATATGCGTGGTCGAGGAAGTGAAATCGCGCAAGGATTTCGCGGACGTCAAGGCTTATCTCGCCTATACAATGCCGCGTAGCGTCTTCACCGAAGGCGAACTGCGCGAATTTTGGGAGACATGGAATCGCCTTTACGTCGCGAAGCTGACGTATAATGCGGCCTTCGGCAAACGGACGACGCGCGGCCGCCTGCTCGACGAGGAGATCGTGTCTGAGCACAGCCCTGCGCCTTTGCAAGCTTTACTCCGTGGTGTGCTGCACCCTTGCGACGTCAGGAGCCACCACAGTCAGCGCGCTGCAATTGACACAGACGCAGGCCTATGGATGGCGGCGCATTCATTACCCTGCCCTCAGGTCTTTGGGGGAGATGTAGATAAGCTCGGGTTATGATGCTATCCTGGGTAGGGCACAGGTCGTGCGTGGAAGCATCAGAGATGGCGGCAGAATGGGGTCGCGGAGTGGTTTAAACAAGAGGTAGAGCGTTTGGCAAAAGCGCGCGAAATTTCTATCCATTGCCATTAGGAAGAACAAAAAAAAGAACACTTAGGCAAGTGGCAAAGGAGATTTGTGATATGGTTTACCGTAAAGGTGAGCGCCCCGTCGAAAAGCGCGTCGTCGATTATTCGCCCGGCCACCCTGTCGCCAGCTATCGCGGACGGCGACCATTGGCTCGACGCGTGGCTCGGGCAATTTTGCACGCCATGGAACGCCATCAACCACAGGCGGACCGGGATCACGCGCGATCGTATCGGGTTAGGGCAGCCGGTTAAATCTCGATGTTGCACGGGCAAAACCAGGCTCAAACCCTCTTCGGCATGTGCAGTTGAATGTGCGCTGCTGCTGCGTTACCTCACGCCATGCCGTGCCGCTCCACGTACCCGTGATCTGGTCGCTGACGGCCCACACGATGGCCTGGCCTGGCGGGATGCGCATGACGCCGCGGCAACAGGCCCTTGAGAGGGCTGCGTATCACGTCTTCCCGAGGGATCTTGACCAGCGCGTCCAGCGGCCGTGTACGCTGAGGCTGCCGCCCTCCTTGCCCTGGGCCATGAGCCGCGTTTTGATCACGTCAAAGGGGCCTGGGTGGGTGGGCGGTAGGGGAGGTGAAACCGGGCGCGACGCAGATCGTATCGGGATCGGCGATCAGATATTTGTCGGGATCCTTGTCCCAGATATCGTCGATATCTTCGGGATAATGGCCGTCGATCGTGCAGATGAAGACGCTGCCGGGGATACGGAGCGACTTGTCCTTCACCGATGACAGGAATTTCTTGGCCGGCAGCACCTTGCCGCGCTGAACCCCGTTGGATGACTGCGGCGTGAGCATCTTGCCGTCCCCCTCATGCTTGTCCCACAGCAGACTGTCCATGTGGTTCTTGGCCCGGAAAAGGCATAGCTGGGCGTGAAGGGTGCTGGTGGGGGGTGACGTAAGATGGGGTACTCAGAAAAACGCCTACACTTCCAGTGTTGGTTCAATAGCCGGCAGTCTGAGGAAGAAATTTCTACTACCGTAAGTGACATCGCTATGTCTATCGATAGCATGTGGGTACTTATTGCCACGTGCCTGGTTAGTGCAGTGCGGGCCTCGTGGGGAGGTAGGCCCGCTCCAAAAACGCAGGCCAATCTTCCCTGATGAAGGGGAGGACAGTTGCATCGGGTTCTGGGTGAGACGGGATAAGGCGCCGCAGTGGCGTTGGTCGGACGAGGGGACCCGGATGGGCGTGTTGGGGCAACTTTTCTCGGGGAAAGCGACAATTTGACCTCCCTGGCTGGATGAAGATAAGAAGCGGCCAGTGCAAGTCGACACCAAAGCGACCTGCAGCTGTCACAAACTCGCAGCGGGAGGCGCCCCGTCCGCTTCAAGCACCCCCGCCCCAGCCGACCTTGTACTTGAGCCCCGTCTTTTCGCAGCCCTTTTGCTGCTGCAGCCTGATCTTACCAGGTCAAAGGGCGTCACGATCGCAGCGCCTCGGTGATGCCCGCCATCAGCCCGGAGCCGAGCGCCGTAGGTCTGTCGCTTCCCGTCCTTGCACGCAGGAGGCTCTGACAGTGGGTGGGGCCGGTCTTCAGGCGGGTGCGGGCATCGATGCAGCAGTAGCCTTGACCGACGCACACACGTCCTCCGCCGCTGCTTGTGTTGCATAGCTTCTGCGGTCGTGGTGCAGCCCGGCGCCGCGACCGCCAATCGCTTGATGCTGTAGGGGCGCCTGCATCTGCTGGCCGCTGCCCGATGACCTCGAAGACCCCGACCAAGGTGTGCACGCAGGCCCCCCACACTATCACGCTGCAGCCGCCTCCGCTGAACCGTCAGCCGCCCACCTGGTACACCGAGTTGCGGCCCATACGAGGGCGTACCTGATCGTCGGTGCCTGGCAAATGGCGTTGATGCCGCTTCGAAATCGCATGCCCCGCTCCTCAGCGATGACGGTGCGGCCCAGGCGCGATGCCTACGCACCGGCAGGCTGTTATAGCTAAAATGAAAGAGAAAGTAAACGCTGTACATAGCGAATGGCAGAGTTACCAAACCGATTTTATTAATGCTACCGGTGTGCCTGCATAATGAATCTACTAGTCTGGCCCCCTGCTGCAGCCATTCCCATGGCGCCCCATCGGCTGGCGCACCGATGCTCATGCCGGGCCACCACAGATTCAGGCTTCTGCCCTTGCCCTGCCCAACCAGCCTCCGAGCTCTATGGCCCAGCCGCTTACCGTGGTATTTGCCGACTTTGTCCAGCTGCAGCCGCGTCTTGATCACGTCGATAGGCTGCAGGCAGCACGCCTCCACCACCCCACCCATTGAACCTGAGCGCAGTTTCCAACGGCAAGTCAGCAATGACTAACGCCACGCGTGGACGGCCGCCTCGGGTGAGCGAGCACATGGGCGGCGCCAGGCGGCGGCGCCGCCGCCCGGGGTGGCCGGCCGCGAACAAGCCCTGCCCACTTACAGTACCGAGGTGCAAATGCCCAATGCTTTCAGCCCGAATGGAGATGGTAAAAATGATGTGTTCCGGCCGGTGTTTAAAATTGATCGTGCCTATACCATAGATCATTTCACGGTATATAACCGTTACGGGCAACTAATCTATACTACTTCAAACATGAACTCCGGCTGGGATGGTTATTATAAAGGCCGCCTGCAGGACCAGGGGCGTTTATTATTATATCGTAAAGATCCGTTTCATGGATGAGGCGTTTATATCAGGATGAGGAGTGACTGTTGAATAATTGCTCGGCCATTTGACCTATTACGACCGACCCATTGGTCAGACGCTCGCCGGAAGCATAGTTCAAGGTCGAATGCAGTCCGCTGTGCGGGGGGGCAGCGCGGGCGCCCTGCTGCGGACGAGCTCGAAGGTGTACAGAAGCCAGGCAACTGTGGTTCGATCACACAAGATGACGTCTGGCGGTGCGCTTGTTGTTGCTGTGCAGCAGTGCAGTTCCAGCTGACGCGCCGCGCTGCCTGTGCTAGCGAAATCAAGACGGGTGGCATTACGGCCAGCCGCGCTCATGCTAGCACTTGCAGTGGCGCTAGCAGTGGGCTGGCATATGCAATTGCAGTGCTGCTGCCACGCGACGCCCTGACGGTCTCCCACCCAGCACACTGTCACCCCCGAACCCTTCACGCGGGGCGCGTCCCTGCAGTGCCTCGCGGCAGTAGTCCTGGCCTCCGCAACGTGAGCGCCGACGCAGCCAGCAGCAGCGGCGGCAACGTGGATTCACCCACGCCGCGGCCGCTGCCGGACTTGAGCCGCGTGCACGGCGTGCTGTTCGACCTTGATGGGCCCTGACAGACCGGACCATGTACACTTCGTCGTGAGATTGCTGCCCTTTTCGACAGGAGGAGCCGTTCAATTCGGTGCGCAGGATTGCGTGCTGCTCCGACATGCACCTGCCTGTTTTCAACTCAGTGGGCTTCCGCATGGCCTTGGGTAAGGGGAGGCATGTCGTAATCCTTTGTCCTCTGTCTTTAAGACTTTTGATGCCGCGCTAATGGCCATTGTACTTGGAACCCATGCCCCCTTGTCTCCTTGGCCCCTGCAGCTTCCAAGAGATCTGTCAGAGGTCGGCTTTGACGGCGGCCGCCCCATTGGTGAGCTTCTTCAGTGCACCGCATGAGCGACGGTGGGTGGATGCAGCCGTGCTGCGGCCAATGGGCGGTGTGGTCGGCTGCCACTCTCGCTCGAAGTGGTTTCGGGCGGCGATGTGGGTATCGTGCCCTGTCCTAAGGGGGCATTTTCGGGCCCCAAGATACCGTAACAGGTACTGGAGGCCCGATGGAGCACGAACATCTGTTGCAAAAGACGGGGATGAGGTGTGATTAGGAGTTGAAAAGCTAATCGAACCCGGAGATAGCTGGTTCTCCTCGAAAGCTATTTAGGTAGCGCCTCATGTGAATCTTCTCGGGGGTAGAGCACTGGTCATGGCTAGGGGGTCATCTGCGACATTACGCCGCACGCACAGTCTCCGCCAGGGGTCATCACTTCCGAAGGGGGTTTTTGGGGAAGAGCGAATGCTGGAAAAACAATCCTGCGGCTGCCTGCCTTTTTGAAGCTGCTTGCTCCATGGCTGCAGCATACGGCCGCCCCCAAGAACAACGTCCGCGACCCACGGCCTGCAGGCGCTGCACCCAAGCAAGGCGCGCAGCTCAGCGAACCCCGGCGCTGACAGCGTCGATCGACTGGCTGCGCACACGCGGCGTCGCCGGCGGCGGTGACCAACGCGCCGCGCGCCAACACGGAGCTCATGCTGGCTGCTCTTGGGCTGGACAAGGACTTTGAGGTGGGAGGGGCCATGTTGGCCGGTGGGGTGGACAGATGGGTGGCAGCAGCCACAGGCACCTAATGCACTTAATGCCTTTTCTGTACATCCTTGCAGAAAACTACCCTAATGTTTTTACGAGCGCTTTTATTGAAAATGAATTATTTGTGGTATTAATCGCTTTGTTTCTACGCAAGCAGACGAACAGATATCCAGACTTGCCGGTCGGTCGACATTTACCACTTGTTTTGCTTAGACCTTGCTTATTTTTACCTGCAACATCCAACTGAAACCAACTGATCCTTAACCAACAGGTCATTGTCCTGGGTGAGGACTGCGCTGCGGAAGCCTCGTCCAGAGCACTACGTTCGCGCCATGGTGCCATAGGGATGAAGCCCGATTAGTCTCTTGTGTTCGAGGACTCACCCGCTGGTGATTCTTGAGAAATTCAATCTTGGTACATGTCCTCGGTCATGGGACAAGGTTTGCGGTGAAGTCAAAAAGTACAGCGTCAGTTCCACCGTCGCCACAAGCACCTGCACCCCGTCATGTTGCTGGTGCAACGATGCGCTATTGATCTCACATGACATCAAATTTGCACTGTCTCCCATACCGCAGGCCTCCGGGCCGCCGTGGCTGCGGGCGTGGCGGCAGTGGGCATCACAACTGGTCAGCCACGGGACGTGCTGCTGGCAGCAGGGGCCTGCCTGCTGGTGGACGATTTCCACCAGCAGCTACAGGTGGCCTTGGCAGACGCCAGCAGCAAGGAGGAGGGCGCGGCGGTGGAACCCCTCGAGGTGCGCTCTTGAGCGGCGCATGTGCGGCACATCACGTAAGAATTTCAAATCTGCCCACCCAAGCTGCGTGCGCTGGCCGGCCATGTATCGATGAACCCGCTTGACACCGATTTTTTATTCAAGCTTTTTTTATACATCCGTGATACGCAGCAGCCGGCTTTGGACCCCGCCTGCAGCAGCGCAGTCCAGGTCGCACCATTGTACGACCGCTGATCTGGCGTGTAGCTCCGCGAGGGTAGAAATTGTGCGTAAAGTAAAATAGGTACTTTAAGCAGTACATCTTCAGACGGCTCTTGTATTCGGAATACTTGGCGCGGCGGTGGCGGCGCTTTTGGCGCTGGGCCCGAATTCATCGTCGGCGCCTACTACGACAAGTCGAACTATCAGCTGGAGCAATATCAGGGCTTCAACATCGCGGCGCTCAACTATTTCGGCCGCATCGACAGCCTGTTCAAGCAGAAGGCCGAATCCTGGTCGGCATTTGGCCAGGCGACGGTCAACATCAGCGACGCGTTCCGCGCGATCGGCAGCCTGCGCTACAGCCACACCAAGGGAGGCGTGCCCAACATCCTGCATGCCGTCAGCACTTCGGTTGGCAACGGCGGCGGCTGCAGTTTGTGGCAGGCAGCGAGGGTGAGTCGTTTGCCGCGCCGGCCATCGCCACTGGCAGCTGAGCCGTCGCCCGATGGCGCCACGGGGGCGATGCCTCAGCCTGGTTCACACTTCCAACCGGTTGAGGTGACGCGTTGTCATGACGTGGTTGACGTGCGGCATATCCAAGGGGAGATGTCGTCTGTAGAAGACCCGCCGCATTGAAGGTGAAGCCGCGGCCCTGCGACTTGACGCCGAGCTCGTAGTTCCACAGCGTTTCGTCGTCATAGCCAAACCTGCCGTACACAGCGCAGGCGATTCCTGGCGAGCGCGCGGATCCACCACATCGCATGAGGGGCGAGGCGGAAGCCGCGTGTCGGGCGTTGATCACTCCTTGCAGCCTGCATACGGCATATGCCTTCGCTGATCAGCGCTGAGGCGGCGCTCAGTCGCCGCGGTAGCCCATCGCGATCTTTGCGACGAGGCGGAGGTGCGATGTAACGAGCTGCGCCGCAGCTTCTTGTCGCCATGCTCCTGGATGCGGCTTCAGCACCGATAGGGTTGGGAGCGGCGGCAACGGCGGTCGGGGCGACAGCAGCAGGCGTCACACGAGCGAGCGGGGATGCGGCGACAGCAGAAGTGACGGTCCAGTTGAGGGAACACGGATGTCACCTCTGCTGCATAGCCTTGGGGTTCTGGCTGATCATCACATTGCCCTCGGCCGAAGGCGGAGACAGCAAGGAAGGACTGGCAGGCGTCAAGCAGGGGGGTGGGGAGGGGTCAGAGGACGACGAGGATTGGGACGAGGAGGAGCATGGCGTGGAGGCCGGTGACAGGCCCGGTGCGGTCATGGCCACTGAAGCTACACGTGATGGAGGAGGGCCAGGTGGGCAGGCTTGGCGGTCGTGATCGATGGACACATGTGCTGCGCTGGACCGGGGCGGTGTGGAAAGGCCACTGCTGATGCCTTGGTGTGGCATCGTGCAGCTATGAATAAGAGTATCTCGGCACAGCGTTCCTGTCGATGCTTATCGTCCAGCTCCACGTCACAAATTGCTTGATGTCGTGCGCGCGCGCGCGTGCGCGCACACAGCACACACACCACACACACTCACACGCACACACACCACACACACACACACGCACGACGCCAACGACACCTGGTACCAGGGTTGGACCTGCAACTCGTCGACGGCGAACTTCGGGACCGCCAGCGGCAACTGCAGCGCCATCCCGACGACCTGATCGCTCGCGATCCACATTGGGGAGCGGGCACGCGCCGCGGCGGCGCGCTCGCTTCGGCTGCATAGTTTGGGGGTTTTTCCATCATGACCAAGCGGTCGATCTTTGCCAGCCTGCTTTTCCTCAGCTCGGCGCTTCATGTCCGCGGCGCTGCCGCCCATGGCCGACTCGGCATGGAGGCCCTGACACTGGCGCTGCCGTGCGCCTGGTGGCCGAAATAGGTGAGCCGCGGACCCGGCGGGTGTCCAACGCGGCAGGCCGGCATGCCGTCGTTTCCCAAATAAATTGGGATGGACGGCATGTTCGCGAGGCTGTGGTGAGCAAAACACATGTCTGCCAATGAACCTGCTCCCGGCCTGACCGCATGCCTTACGGATACGCCCGCCGACCCCTACGGGTTGACCAATTCCAATACGCAAGGGTGTACGTATCGATCCGGGCCGCAGTCTTTCCGTGTCCAGCGCTCTCCAGCACGGCAGCGCCCCGGCTTCTTCGTGTCGTACTACTTCTGGCCTGACGCCGCCGCCGTCCTGTCGCTGGGCTTTGGCGCAGCCTGCGCGCGGCGCTTCCCTGGCCCCGGCAGGCAGCACCTCGACCTGACGCCGACGCAGACCGAGATCGTCGTTGCGGGTGCCGACAAGCAACTGGTCGGTGAAGTGGCCGCCAAGATCCGCGGGTTCCGTCCGCCGGAGCCTTACAAGGGCAAGGGCGTAAAGCTCCGAACTCCTCCAAGCAACGGAAGCGAAAAAGCGTAAGCGAAGAAGGCGTAATCCACGCAAGACACCAACATTGCTGACCTCGGTCGTGTCCCTCATCAGCTCCTAGGCCGGCCGGGCTGCCAAGAGCCTGCGCCTGTTCCGCTGCGCAGCTTGACAGGGTCTTCTCTGAGTTTGAAGGCGCGGGAGATTGGCCGAGCGGAGGCCTCAACCTCAGAGGGTGGTGCAGCCCAGCCGGGGGGCGGCGGCGAAGAATGCCAGCAATTCGGGGGGCGGCGGCAGTGGCGATGCTGCGGAGCTAGTCGCTGCAGCGCTACCGCTTCACAGAGTCGCGCGTCGGGCCGAAGCTGCAGGCTGCCGCGCTGGCGGGGGCACGCGGGCCGTCAATTCACGGCGGGAGAGAGGGCCGTCAGACGGTCCTCAAGCTTGAGGCGGGAGCGCGGCCCACAGGATTGTTTTCGACCTGGGCATCCTGCATGGCCAGCTGCCGCACCTTGGATTGAGGCCAGCGCCACTCAACCCGGTTCTTCCCTCTCACCGCGTGTCATCCACACGGTCCGGGGGGGTGGCCTCATGACCTGTCGATGAAGTGCATCATCCAGGGGTGCTGGCCATGACGGCGTGCTGCCCGCCCTGGAGCTGGGCAGCGGTGTGCTGGGGGAGCCGTCCGGCATGGCGGTCGGGGGCCTGGTTCATGCTGCACCACGAGGCGCTGGGGGCCGGGACGAGCACGAGTGCCTTTGCAAACGCGCTGCAGGTGAGCACTGCGTCCTGCTGGCGTGGGTTCAAGTTGCATCGAGCGCACTGGCTGGCAGGGCGGGGATTGATGGGGATACCTCCTCCAGCGCACTTGGACTGAGCGACCTCACGTCACCTACCCAGCCGTGATCTGGCGAAGTTTCCAAAAACCGGCGTTGTACACAACCGGCTCGATGAGTCCCAGGGAGCGAACCACCTCCCATAGGGCTGTACCCCTGCCCGAACGGTGTTGGTTTCACCCTGTTCGTTTACGCCTACGCCCAGTACACCCCCTTCGCGGCCTTCCAGGGTCATTTTGTGCAGACCGTGCCGCACGGCGTTGAAGTTGGTACCCGAGATCATGTTGTTACCCAGTTTGAAATCCGCACCAACACACCCCGGGGGCCGCCTGGAGCGGCGCTACTTGGAAGTCGCGTCGCAGCTACCACCAGCGTCACCGCCTGGCAGCTGCCGCGGGCGCCGCGAATATTGCTCGATCTTCTCGTTCTCAGGTTGATCGCGTCGGCGGTGAGCGCGATATTGTCGGTGATGTTGACGCTGACCGACGCGTCGAGCGACGAGAGCGAGCCTGGTTGAGCGGCGCCGGCGGTCGATATCGATGAAGAATTTCGAGCGGTAGTTGTACGAGAGCCGCGCGCTGACGAGGTCGTTTTCGATAATAGCCGGTCAGGTTGAGCGCGTGTTTCGAATTGCCCGGGATCGGATCGCCATTGTTCGCCTTGGCGTCCGAATAGGTGTAGGGTGGGGTGGGGTGGGGTGGGGTGGGGGTTGTCTAGCCCACGCCTGGCTGGCAAATGCCTGCTCGTGTGTGTGAAGGTTGTGGCAGTGGGAGTGTGATTCACGATATTGCATGCGTTTTGCAGCTTCCCACCGCTCACTGATGTCATGCTGTGCTGGCGTGCTTGCATGCGCACATGCACGCGTGTGCACACCGTGCACTTACACGCATTCACACAGAAGATACCGGCAGGTCCACGCACCCGCACACGGGCGCGATGGAATTCAAGCGCCAGACCAACTACCACACCAAAACGCTTTTCATCGTCGACGAGGCCTCGATGATTTCCGACGATACCGATTTCGGTACCAGCGGGCTGCTTACGGACCTGATCCTACTTCTTTCACAGGCGAAACGTCGCCGCCGGTGCTGCAGCCCGTGGAGAGGATGGTGGCCGGGTGCGGGAGATGGCGGAAGATCCCCTCATGCGGCGACACTCAGGTTCGGGCCAAAGGCGGGCGGCGCCGCGGGCGGCGGCGCAAGCGATCGCGTGGGCGCGGCAGCGGCCAGCGACGCAGTGCAGGGCACCAGGGCGGGCAAGGTGGCATCTGCTCTGGCGGCGCCAAACGGCGGGGCTAAGCTGGCGGCGCCCAGGGGGCTGGTGGCAGCTGGCGGTGGCAGCGAGGGCGGGGACGTGCCCGTGAGCGGCTTGAAGGGCCGTGTGGCGCTCGCCCTGCGCGATGAGCACAGCGTATCACCCTCCGCTTGTCCAGCGCGCTCTCGTCGGCCTTGGCACCGGCGGCGCTCGCCGTTGCCTCCTGGTGCTCCTCGCGCGTCCAGGCCGTGCGCGACGCGGCGGCGGCGTGGTTTGGCATCGGTCGTGGTGAGGATGGGGACCAGGGGCAGTATGTGAGCGGCTGCTCGATGAGCAGTGTCGACAAGATCTGCGCGGTCCTGGCGGTCGGGTTTGGGATGCCGGCGCCGAGATCATAGCGAGAACTATCCGGGAGGGTGAGCGACTTCAAATCGGTCGCCGTGGTCAACCAGGACTATGCCTGGGGCCGTGTGGCGAAAGAGCTGAGCTTGGGAGGAGTCAAGGAGCAAAGAAGGGCCAACCGCAGTCAGAGGTCCTGGAAATCCATGCTTCTAGAGAGTGGGCACCATGATTGTCACGCATCTGATTGTCCGCACAGCGCATGTGGTCAAGTGCGCATATCTTTCGTACTTGCCCCATTCCACTCAACAGCCCCACTCGTCCCTGCCCCTCATACTTGATGACGTCACGGAAGCACAGGTGGCTGTCTTTGGGTTCTGCGACATCCGTCAATTCACTGACGCAACAGAGGTGCTGCAGGAGGGTGTGATGGAGTTTGTCAACTCAATATCACACATCGTGCACGCGCCGTGGCTGCAAGGTGCGATTGCCAGGCTTGCGCTTTGAACTGCGTTGGCTGCGTTAAAGGAGAGGCGCCGATCACGCAAACGCCGAACGGACAGCCTGGCATGGCGACAAGTATCTACCCCCATCCATGTCACATGGTAGTCCAATAGCCTTGCACGAGGTCTATCAACATCATTCCGCCAATGCAAATCCTCTCCCCCAGGGGGGGCGCAGCGCAATAAGAACATTGGCGACGCCTTCCTGCTGGTCTGGAAGCTGCCCAAGGGCATCGGGCCAGGGAGCTCGCATCGCTGTCCGCTGCCGCCGCCGCTGGCGGCGGCAGTGGCGGGGGGGACGCGGGCTCGGTGTGCGCATGGCAGAGCGGCGAGCTGGAGGGCAGCACCTGCGGCGCAAGCGGACCCCGGCTTTTCCGATGCGCCAGGCGGCGGCCCCGGCGCTGGGCCTCTGGTGGGTTTCACGCACCTACTCGGGCCTAGCTTACTTTGCCTGAGGGGGGTTGACACATGCGCAAGTATGCACTTGCATGCTCGCCACCTGTCGGAGTCCTTTGACGCACCGGCTGCAGGGCGGCGGCCCAACCTCTCTTCCAGCCGCTTCACCTCGCCGCCCAGCGTACTGGCGGTGAGTTGCACGGTGGCATCACGGGCGATGGTGACGCCGGTGCGACGGGTGTCGTCCTGCATCTGCTTCCAGCCGTTCCACGCCAGCCAGACCGCGCACAGGGCGAGGGCTGCCGCGATGAAGGGCAGGAGTGGACGCAGCTGGGATCTGGCCGGCAGCCTCGTGTCTTTCTCGAGGAGGCCATCAGAGACAAGCGCCACCAGCAGCCGCTGGCTCAACAGCAACCACAGTCGGCCAGCGCGGCTTCATCGCCCGATGGCGGCGCCTCCCCGCTGCGCCGCTCGGGCGCAGGGCCGTCCGCCCTGGGCATCGGTTCCGGCCCCGGCTGGGCAGAGGCGCTGCAGCGGTCCCTGAGGGGCGCTGGCAGTGCGTCGGGTGCCGCCCTGGGCCCGCAGCACCCTGGGCAGCGCACGGGCGGCGCTGCAGGGGGTGTGAGCTTCACGGCGGCCCAGCGCCCGGGGTCGACCTGGACCGGACGCTGTCGCACCTGGCGTTCCAGCGCGCGCACAGCATCGCGCACGCGCTGTCCCTGCCGCGCCCCAGCCTGCCTACCGCCGCTCGAACGGCGGCAGCGGCATCCCGGAAACCTCGCCCGCGGTCAGAGGGCAACATGGTCGGCGGGTGCGCCGGCGACAGGTCGAACGCCGAATTGGCGTAGGTGCCGTGGCCGTTCAGCCCGCCCGCCGTGAAGGGCTGACGCAGGCCGAAGGTGACCGAGCTCTTGCCCGTCATATAGTTGCCGAAGCTATAGAGTTCGAGTTCGTCCGACAGCTGTGCACGACCGTATTCCATACCGATTTGAACGCCATGTAGCGCGGGTCGAGATTGCCTTCGGGGAGCTTCTACTTGATCCAGACCCAGGTGGTGAAGATGGCCGCGGTGTTCAAGTTCGACTATCGCCTGGCGTACCTGATCCCGCCGATGATCATGCTTGCCGTTTCCTGGACCCTCTTCCATAAACGGAGTGGGTAAGCAGGTGGCGCTTGCGAGGCATTGCCTCGCGCCACCTGCGAACGCCCGGCGTGCTTCGCCGGGCCGGATGAGCATGGGGGGCAAGCGCTTGGCGGGCCATCGAACGCGCCATGGTGGGCCGTGTGCGTGAGATGCGCGCAGTGATACTGAAGAGGCTGATTGAAGGCGAGATGGCTCTTGCGCCGCTGCGAGTGGCGGCCCTGCAGTGGAATCAGCGGTATCAGCAAACCAGCCAATAGCACCAAGGTGCGCAGGCAGCAATTCTATCGCGTTGCCCGTCGATTGGGAACGCGTGTAAAATCGCACTGTTTCATGGGGCTTGCTGTCCGATAATCGTTTGTCAGCCGATTTCGCGGGAGGGGCGAATCGCCTGCTCCAGAGATCGTCACACCGTTCGCGCGGCCTTCTACCGACGGCTCCAATACAAGGTCGACGCCACGGACCTGTCCCCCAACGTCAACATGGCCTCCGCTCGAGGCCGCCACCAAGCAGTTGTCCACGCCGGATGCTGCTGTCGCGGGACTTTGTGGACTGCCTCTCTCCAGGTGTGCGTGCAAGGGTGAGGAGAGCACAGCGCGGTTGCATCAGGCAGATACGGTGAGAGTACATGTGCGGGTAGTCAGGGGGCAGGAGGATATGCTTTTCTTAAATAAAAGAGGCGCTGCAATGAGCAGGGTCATGTTTTTCCTGATTGTTAAAAAACTCGCGGAAAAAGCAGGGATACAAAAAAATGTATACCCGCATACGCTCAGGCACAGCTTTGCTACCCACCTGGTCGAGAATGGTGCAGATCTCAGGGCGGTACACGAAATGCTTGGCATCCAATTATCAGCCCCGACAGCAGCGCGTGTTGCGAATACAACCCTTGGAACAAGAGTACTGGGCCCGACGCCGATGCTCTATTATGCGGCGTCAACCGAAGAGGTGGACGGCGGCATCCAGATAACCGGCAGCCACAATCCCCCCGACCTATAACGGCTTCAAATTTGTGATGCAGGGGCGGCCTTTCTATGGCGAGCCGATACTCAGCGGACGGCGACAATCGGCTGGCGGGCGGCACCGCCTGGGCTGTTGGTGCAGCTGCCACTGCCGCTGTGCAGGTGCCAGTGGCGGCGGCAGCGGCGGTGCAGGGGTCTGCCGTCGCTGTCAGTGCGCAGCTGCGGCAGCATTTACGGCGCAGCAACGACGATCACGAGGTGCAGGAGTCGGTCGGCGGTGGCGCCAGCATCCCGCCAGCAGGGTGGTGCCAAAAATCGCCTCGGCTGCCTCCGCTGCGGCAGTCGGTTGTGGCGCGAGCTGCGGCCCATCTGAGCAGCGCGACGGCCCACGATACTGGTGCTGTTGGCGCGGGTTCCGCGGTGCCCCGGGTGGCGAGCAGCAGTGCGGCCGCGCCGGCGGCCGCGGCTGTACCGCCGATGGCGTCCGCGGCGGCGCGGGCGCGCGCAAGCGTGGTGTGCATGCAGCCGCGAGCCGATCCCGGCACATCAGCAGCCCCCAGCATCCCATATCTGAACAAGATGCGCAGGCGAGGCGCGCTATGAATTCTATATCACGCCGGGCCCCGCGCCGGGGACGAACACCGCTTATTGGGGGCCGCAGGTGCGGATCGGCCTGCCGCAGCGCTGACGTCTGAGATGGACATGCCAGCATATCGACAGCCTGCGGGCATGGACTGGGGCTTCAAGGCGATGGGACGGCTATTGCGGTGGGTGCTGGGTCGCATGCGCGACGCCACACTCAGTGGATGGCGAATCGAGCTTGCTGGACGGCCGGGCGCCCGCGGGTGGGACTAAGATGGCATGTCGTGTGGCGATGCGTCTCATGTCTATCCCGCCGGACGTGACCGCTTGGCTTGTCCGCTCTTGTGCACGAGTATCGCTTGGTTTTGTATAACATCACGAAGGGTACCTCCTTCCACCCCGTGGTTTCCTACTACCCCCCGCGAACTGTACGAGCGCGATCTTCCGGAGGGCCACTGGCCAGAGGCGCGCGCAGCCCTGGAGGCCCTCCGCCACGCGCGCCGCGACCGCGCGGGGCTGCCGGTCGAGGACGGCCCCGCGAGGGTGCTGCTGGGCGTCATGGCGCAGTCGGGGTACGCGGCGCCAGCAGGTTGGGCGGGCTACGGGACCTCCTCGAGAAGTGATTGTCCAGACCGATGCTCGTGTCGGCGGGGCCTGTCATGGCGCATCACCTTCGGCGGACAGCTGCGCGATCTTGCTGTTGCGGAGCAGCGCGCGGAGGACGCCCATGCAGCAACAGCCACGGATGGCGGCACGCGACCGCGAACTTCGAGAGCGGAGCCGGGTGAGCTGGAGCGACCCCGGGCGGAGTGACGAGCAAGGCTGATGCTCGCCCACCCATGGCCCAGGCGACGATTGCTGGTGCGATGGATAATCTGAGCATGAATCGTGGGGGCAAGGGGTCACAAGGTAACCCAGTGCAGCCCGATTCACACGTTGTAGCGGTTTGGTTGTTGCGCTTGAGGAAAAATCAATGACGTTGGTCTTGCCCATTTTGCCAGCCACGTGCAGGCGTGTAAGGAACGTCCGGCGGGAGCAGCTTTACCACCATCACGCCCGCAAAGACCATCCCCAAGGTCACGATGCCCATTTGCTGGAGGTGGGTGTGCGATACGGCCTTGGCCCCGCCCGTGACCGTGTAAAGCATCACCAGCCTATTTGACGTTGGTCCAGAAGATTGCCAGGGGCTCAAGTAGCACCTCTCATCGAAACGGAATACTGTCTTACGCATACAGGTATTGGGCATATTGGTGATACACTCATTAGAGAATCCTGTAGGAACAATTTCGGAGGAAATAAATTGCCCGGTACTGCCGGAGCTTATACGCGTAGTAATGACTGCGTCAAAAATAGCAATAAGTAAGAAGGGTTGTCCTGCCTGCTCAGGCTTGTGACGCGTTCACACACTCCAACAGACCGCTGGTCAAAAGGACTCTGTCCTCACCGATAAGCGTATTGAGCTCAATTGGTCATCCAATCAACTAGTGAGGTTTGCTTGATAATGCACGCATTGTCGCACCTCTCGCAGACCTGGACGTTCCCTGAAGCTGCCTTGAAAGATGCGAGCTTGCCTGACACAAAGCGTTGCGGTACCGCCCAGGTAGTAGAGGCTTTGCTGCTTGCTGAGGGAGTTGTACCGCCGCAGTCGCTGCAGCTACTGGCCGATACCGTGCGCACCTAAGCCTACGGTTTGATCAGTGCGCAGAAGCAGAGCTTCTCATAGTGGTTAAAGGGTGCCGTGGAGCAATGGAAATAAGTGAATTGGCTCTAACCAATGGAAATGTTGCACAGCACAACAAATGGCTTGCCTGTAGCATGTTCAAGACTGAGCATCGTAAGCAATAGAATGGGGAGTCCTGGCGCGACACTCTGAATGAACAGACCACAGTCGTGGCAGCGCCAAGGGCGCACTTTCCAACTTGGCCTGCGTGGGTCGACTGTGCAATCATGCAGGTGCCAGCAAGTGGACCTGCACCTGCACATATTACGACAGAGAAGATGGGTTGTGAAATGCACAATCAGGTGTGATCTGCTGATGCTGTTTTCAGGTGATTGGCCACTTTCAGGGCAAGCCAGTGTTGAGGGTGAGCGTCGGCCGAAACTGTCTAGTGTTGGCAGCGGCACGCAGAATTGGCTGCTGGTGGTATGTGCATGGGCAGTGCAGCAACCGCATTGAAGGAAGGGCGAGTAGGTTCACGATGCGGTGTGCGGATCGTCTTGAGCGTCGGCCCAGCCGCATCAAGCGCCCGCGCAATGACGCTCGGCAGTAACAGCACGCAGTGAACGCAGAGTTGTGATGGTTATCCATTCATCGTTTGTCCGAATCACAATCCCAGCGCCCATAGCATAGAATCGACTTCTGCGCATGGACGCGATTCTCGGCTTCATCCCAGACGCGCGATTGCGGCCCGTCGATCACCGCGTCGACCACTTACAATCACAGCGAGTGCCGCGCAAGCATGGGGAGTCGCGCTTCGGTCCCAGTCAGCACAAGATGTGATGGCCTGACATCGTCAACGGGGTTGGTGTGGGCCGGCGAATGCCATCACAGCCGCGGGCTCCAAAGTGACGCACATGTGCAGCATCGACTTCGGTGCAACGTCGCGCACAACCTCCCCAGACCCCAGCAGCAAACACCAACCGGCGACGATCCCGTTCGACGAACGCACATAAGCGTAAACACAAAGCCACAAGGCAACGCACGCCACCAGGGTCGCAGGGAGCATGGGCCGCACGGGCGCGAGCCAGTTCTGCAGGTTGCGGTACCAAACTACGGCCAGCAACCCACGGATGTCTACAACGTGAGGAGCAGACCTGCGCTCGCGAGCGCCCCCATCGCCTGTCACAACGCACGCTGGGACCGGCAGCCCACACCGATGGCATATCGTTCATCAAAGAGCTAGACACTGGAAGCGGCTGCTGCGGATGCGCCGCTCCACCTGCAGCTATGACTGCCGAGGCTCCAGCCACGCACGACCCCTAAGGTGAAATTGCCACTCACGTGCAGGTGGCTGCTGCCACCTTGGCCCACCCATGGCGAGGCAGGTCAGCGCCCCTCGGCGTGATACGTTGCGCTCAAGCAGGGCTGGCCAGACGGTGTTTGCAGCGAGCGGGGCTGTTTAACAAAGCAAAGGGAAGTCTATGACTGTCAATATCCGGAACTGGCAGGAAGAAGCCCAGCAACCTGGAAATCAAGGCTGGCAGCGACGGCAAGCGCAAAGCGACCTTCGTCGCCGAACCGCTCGAGCGCGGCTGGCCTGACGCTCGGCAACGCGCTGCGCCGCGTTTGCTCTCGTCGCTTCAGGGTGCGGCTATCACGTCGATCAAGACGAGAATGCGTGCTCACGAATTCTCGAGCCTTGCACCGGCGTGCGTTGATCACGACGTGTCCGGAATGTGGGCGCTGCAGCAGCGAGAGTGGTGCTCTGGCCTGCCAGCAAGCAAACGCGGCATCAGTGCTGCGAGTCGCGCCGAGACACGTTGGTTGGCGGGGCTGGCATCACGCCAAGCGCGTCCCCATTTGCCTCGCGCGCAGCCACGCGCGTTCCCCACCCGCCGCCGACGCGGCGGCCGCCAGCGGCGGCGCCCGAGCCGCCCCCGCGCCCCTGACCGCCGCCGTAAGCCGCCCGGCCGTTGGCGGCACGGCCGGTCCGCCGGCGCCGTCAACGATTCCTTGGTGTAGCCGTCGCGCCAGTTCTTGGTTATGGCGCATGACGTCGGGTTGCTGCGCCCAGCACGGCCAGCCCCGCCAGGACGCCTATCATCAGGCCTTTTGTGGCATGAATGCATGAGAACGCTCAGGATAGAAGCTGATGGAGGTCATCGGAAAACAGACTAAGCCTGGTGGCCTAGTACTACGCTACCGTAGGGAGGTACCTCCAGGGGCTGATCGGCCCGGAGTGTTGTGGGGTAGGTGGCAAAGAGAAGCTGGTGCTGCGCCGAGCCAAGCTGCTCGTAGGCGAAGAGCCGCCGATCATCTGGACGTCGAAATGGCGCATTCCCAAAGTGCGGACTGCCGCCTCGCGCACCGTCGCAAAGGCTTCGGGCGTCGAGCGTCTCGCCCGCCGCCAGCCGGTCGCGGAACTTCTGCGTCTGCGCTTGTAATCCTGCATCGTCGAGCGCCTGCATCGCGGGTTCGAACGCGTTGATCTTGTCGACGATCTTGCGGATCGAGCCCACATAACGGTCGTTGGACGAGCCGAACAGGCTCTTGGCAAGGCCGGAGAACATCAAGAATTCCTTGGAAAATATGTAAAAGGGGGCAGCATCATGGCTGCAGACAAATAACCCGCGAGGCGGAACAGCGCCGCGACGGACGCGGAAATCCGTTTCTATTCAGCGGGCACACCACGGGTATTCACGATCCCGTGCCCCCTGACGCATCCAACCCGAAAGTACATTTCATGGAACATACCTAATGAAACAAAAAAGATTCAGGTTAGAGGCCGCTTCGGACAACAGCAGGCCTCCTTTATATTGTCAGGAATCCCCTCCATTGATGAGTGGAGCACCCCTTCCCTGCCTCATGGGAGCAGAAATGCTTTGATGCGTCCATGCAGGCCTTACACAAAAGCCTCACTTGTACTTCAGGCAGCTTGACCTCCTCCTCCAGCAGCTGCTGTAAGGCAGCGCATCCTCCTGGTGGGGCACGCCAGGACCTCGTTGGGGCGTTGACTGGCGGCGAGGGGCGTCGCATAGCGGGAAGGTGGACGGGCGTCAGCTGGGTGCAGCGGCCCGCTGGCTGACATGCTCGTGAGATCAGCATCGGATGAGCTCGAGATGTCTGCGGACACCAGACAGCCCGAAACACATCCGTCACATTCTGGCCCGCCACAATTAACGCGATCTAGCACGACAACCCAGAGTAGCCGCCCCAAATCGCCCCTCCCCAGAGCAACCGCCCAACCTTGACGGTGATGTCGCAGCCGTTGCAGTCGGCCGTCTACCGGGGCAGCGCCTCCAGCAGCCACAGGGGGAACGTGCCGCCGCTGAAGCTGTTGTTGCTGATGTCCAGGACGCGCTTCACGGGAAGCCTGCGCACGACAACAGGCGAGGAGGTGTCGATGGCTGCCAAAATACATGTGAGGAAGTGCTGCTCGTGCCAACACCTGCACAGCCGCAGATCTTGCCCTGGTCATGCGAGTGCAGTCGCAGCAGCAGCGTGGCTGCTAGTGACGTCTGGCACTGGTCATCGATCAGGGCATTCCCGTGGTGCGGCGTAATTTTCGTCCCACCCAGCCCGGCGCCACTCACGCGCCCAGCATGGCGATGGACACGAGGTCCAGTATGTTGTTGCCCCCAGCTCCGCGGCAGCGGCCCCGTCAGCAGGTTGCTGGACAGGTTGAGGTATCCAGGCGCTGGCTGCCTCAGCCAGCTCAGCGGCAAAGGGCATGATGTCCCCAGTGAGCTGATTGTTGGAGAGGTCCACGTGGCATGGGCCTGCCGCGTGGGCG
>NNCB01000130.1:0-26063 GCA_002317545.1 Scenedesmus quadricauda | reverse complement strand
CTTTCTACCGTTCGCAGCCACGGCGGGACGCAGGGCGTGTACAAGCATGCCAGCACGACGACCGGCACGGACATGGTCTTTGCGGTTTTCGTCCCGGACCATGAACCCGGCGCCAAGCTGCCGGTGCTCTGGTATCTGTCGGGGCTGACCTGCACCCACGCGAATGTGATGGAGAAGGGCGAATATCGCGCCGCCTGCGCCGAGCATGGGGTGATCTTTATCGCTCCCGATACATCGCCGCGCGGCGAGGGTCGACGCTGATCCCGAGTCCTGGGACTTTGGCATGGGATTTCGGGCTGGGCGCCGGTTTCTACATCGATGCGACCGAGGCGCCGTGACCTAGGATGGGTCCTATGTCGAGGGCGATCAGCGGCTGTCTTGAAATGCTGGCCAGTTGGGTCGGCACATGAGAGACCGCAGCTCCGCCGAGGTTGGTCGGGTGGAATGTGCGGTCTCTATAGGTGCGTGGGTAGGGGCAAATGCGGAGAAGATCGCACCCGCAGTAGATGTTTGGCGCCAGCGTTCGTGCATGATGCGGGCGCTCTTCACGAGGAGACAGGAGTGGGCCTACTGCGGTTCCAGCGCGCGCGCAGCTGCGCGGCTTTTGAGCGCTGCAAGTGCTTCTGGCAGACGCCGATGATATGTTGGCCTCGGCCCGGAAGCGTCCTTGGTACCTGGATGCAGCCACCGGCGCTGTGGGGCCTTTCGCTACCCTTGATATTGTCGGGATTACTACCGCGTACAATATTAATAAAATGGCCGCGGATGGGCACCGGCCCGCTAAGCCACCCGCTAAAGCTTAAAATCAGGGTTCTACATGAAAGCGACTGTTGACAAATGGAAAAACTGGCGATGTATGACTACGTTACAAAGGTGTGCAGCGCACATGTGTGCGCGCGCGTGTGTGTGTGTGTGCGCGCGCACGTGTTTTGGAGTGTGTGTACGTGTGTGTCACGCGCGTGTGCAGTGCGTGTGCGCATGCGGCGAATGCACGCCCGCGTACAGTATACGAAGGGAAACCATACGCCAAAGCAGAAGCGATGTTCTTAACAGATGCAGAGCAAACCAGCACCGTATTTATGCTGAACTTCTCGGCTAAAATTGATGTGCGTGTCTTTGTGCAGGGCGCAGGCCAGTGCGTGGCTCGGCCAAGTCAGTGTGTTTGTGGGGCACATTCGGACTGGGCTTGCCAGGCGGGCATAGCTCCTCTCACCAGCCGTCAGCCCTGGAGGCTGGCGAGTCTTGGCAGGCCCTCGCATACCAGACCCAAGGAATTCTCAAAAACGGTCACCGCCCCGGGAACAACGCCCGTGCGCTACGGCCGCATGCCCGGCGAGATCGCGCGCATCACCATCCACCTCGAACACGGCGAACACGGCCCCGTGATCAGCATCAGCGACCGCGGCCCCGGCATCCCGGACGCCGTGGTGCCGCAGCTGTTCCGCCCGTTCTTCACCACCTCCGACAACGGCACCGGCCCTGCGGCTATCATGCGCAATGCCTGCCCGGCGCGCACCTCAACGCCGTGCAGGGCATCACGCGGCCGTTCGATCCAGGGCGGGCATGGCGCGCTGACGATCGGCCTGCGCAATCAGGATCGTTTCCGCTCGGTGTCGGCCTTTTCGCCGATCGTCGCGCCGTCGCAATGTCCGTGGGGTGAAAAGGCGTTTGCAACGTATCTCGGTGGGCGCACCGTCCACCAGGGGCCTGTGGTGGCTGCGCGCTCTGACTGCAGCGCGCGCTGCGCGTTCCTGACCTGCTCGTCGGCGATCAGGGTGACGCCGATAGGTGCTGTGGAGCTCAAGCACCATCGGCTCACCATGGACCGCATTAAGCGCGACCACCGTAAACTGGGAAGCAACTGAATCTTTGCCGTCTCTGAAAGAGTAGGTTGCTTCAGTTCCTTTAGTGGTTACCCGAACCTGCCACGCATGCACTCAGTAAGTCGCCTGTCGAAGCAGGCGCTCTGATAAGGAGGCGTGGAAGCAGCACGACGCGAGCGAGCTTCTTGCCAGCTACACCGGGCCCAAGTGAGCGCGGCCAGCGACTGGAGGGATGAGAGTACGCCGTGGTGGTGCCCGCAAGGTCCAGCGCAGGCGGCGATTCAGGGCGCGGGCAGCGGGGGGCCGGGCTGCCGCACACGTTTTCAGCCAGTTACTAGAGATCCCTGTGCCTCAGGCCGCCAGCGCCCTGGGCGCTTGCCCGGGCTCGCTCCTCGTAATTTGTTTTTGCACCATTGCTGTCGCAACTGGCGCTGGTCCGTGTCGGCCTGGTGCTCGCGCCGCAATGATTTCATCGCCTCCAAACCCTGGGCCACCCCGCGAGGCTCCCTCTGCTGCTGGAACGTTCACGTCCGACCCCTTCCTCACGCGCGAGCTGCGCCGCGAGCGCTGGAGCTGCGGCGGAGAAGGCGGGGTTCCCGATCACCTCGACTGCAGGTCGGCGAGCGCAGCCACGCTGGGCAGGGCCTGAACCTGCCGGTATGGAAAGTGTGCAGATGGCGAGGGGGGCGCTGCAATAGGGGCTGGCCCGGGAGGCCGAACTCAAGGGAAACGCCGGCCGAGGGCACAGCGCACGAGGGACTAGCACGGCCGCCGTGTGTATGGGGGGGCTGGGGACGCGCACGTCTGGGTGGCCTGGCTGATGCTATGCCCAGTCTTGGCGTCAGCCTGACCCGTGCCCTCAGCGAAACCGGCTTCATCCCGACCGGCTCGGGCAGAATGTTTAGCCAATCCTAGGATTTCATTCCTCATTCAACGAAGACCACCCCGACCACCACGCCAAGGCCCTGCTGAACTCCCGGCAACCACGCGTCTGGTTCCATCGATTTCGGCGCTTTTGGGGGGCCGTACTTTCCGGGAGGCGCTGGGTACACTGTGGCAGCTACTAGCATGGTTTCTGCTGGCCCTAGAGGGATCATTGCGACCCAGCCGCATTTCCGGGTGGCGTCCAAGGGCTGCGCTTGTGTGCAGACACAAGGTGCTGATCAGTGAACGATCCTGGAACTGGCAGGTGCTCGACCCATCCGGCGAGCAGAAGCAAGGCCGTGAGCGGCAGCGACCAGAAGCCGGGAAGCCGGTGAAGGCGTGGGCGCTTCAGCACAGCCACCGCTGCTGCTGAACCTTGACCAGGCCCCGCAGTGCGTAGCGGGCGCCTCACGATCTGCGTCGTCAGCGTGCGTCAGAAGTCCTCGATCCAGCTGTGACCGTGCCATCGCGGCGAGCGTAAGAGCGTACGGCTTCGGGCGGTCAACGAAGTTGTGAGCCAGGGTGTTACGGTCATTGCGGCCGGAGCACCCGCTACGGGTACCATCACCAAAGTACGTCCGGCTGCCGCCAACAGCCGCTCTTTTCTAGAATTTGAATTGGATAAAGTACAGGCGGTCAACCATGAAGCCTCTTGGAAACCAGCCCATTGGCCTGACGTTGCAGCTAGACTCTGCGCTAGCCGCCGCTGCGTCTGTCTGACCTTGCCGCTGCCGTGAGTGCGCCACCTTGGCTGAGCTGCCACCTAATGGCTTCGTAGCCCACTGGGCAAATAGGTGGCAAACCCACAAAGGCCGCTGCGTGCCCAACACAGCAACAAAGCCCAGGGCGGCAGACGTGTGCAGCTGGCGACAGGGCGGCGGAGGCCTGCCTGCGCCGCTAGCTGCCGCACGCAGCCGTGCCACCGACGCTGTCAGCGAGGCTTTGGCGTTACGGCTGCTGGCGCAGGCACCTGGAGACCCCAGAGGCCGGCATCGCGCTGAGGGCTGCGCGGTCGCTGGGAAGGCCCACCTTGACCTGAGAGCAGCATGCGCCAGCTGCCGTGCTGGCGCTCTGATTGCGAAGCGCTGTCGGTCGGTGTTTGATGTAATGAAGGATTGGGGTTCGAAGATTTCGCATCCAGAATAACCTCGCGCCGCTGATCGACTTTTACTCGACGCTGCAAAATTTCGTCGAGCGCACCTTGATGTCGGTCGCCAGCGGCAGCGAAGCGACGGCGCAGGCGGTGGCAGCGACGGCGCCGACGTCGGTCGTCGATTATTTCATCTCCGCGGCGCCCGCAGCGGCGATCCAGCTCTTCTTTGCGGTGCTGGTCATTTTCTTTTTCCTCGCGGGCTGGACGCGGCTGCTGTAGATAGAAACGTGAATACCCGGTGATTGGGTGCTACTGGTACCATACCTGTAGGTAAAATTGTTAGTAGATGCATATTCCGGGTATGTAGTATTGCCGGAGCCGGTACCGCTATAAGTACTACCGCCTGCGTAGCCGGCACATTTGAAGTAATAATGAGCATACGTTGGACTCGCGACAAGGGCACTGATCAAGGCAGGCAATTGTCCGCAAAGCACATTTCCAAAGTCGCATTTTAATTCACTTTGAGGAAGGGCCCTGCGTAATGGACCGCGTCGCATAGCCTTCTCACCCGAGCAGATACGTCAAACTTAAGTGTTGGAGTAAGAAATTAGGAAAACTGAACCTGGAAAAACTTAGCAACATAACTACCAGGGCAATGCCTAGCCATAAAAGCCTGTTATAGAGCAGCATACCATCCATCGGTAAGCCTCACGCACATTCTGCATCTCATCACCCCGACCTTATCCTACATGGAGCCCTGCAGCAAATCGACGCTGGATGGAGGCAGCGATCCTCGCATCGTCGTGGCAGGGCTCAATCCGCACGCGACCGGCGAGGAGGAGGTGCGTGCCATCGCCCCGGGCGTTGCGCGCGCGCGCTACGCGGGAGCGATCAGTCGAAGGGCCGTCGGCCCGGATACTGCGCCAGTGCATAGAGGGTGCGTTGCATCGGCGCCCTCCGATCTTCCGCTCGTCCAGTCCATCAGCTGCGCGTTGCAGCATCGTGCCCGTTCGCACGCTCTTCGCCACAAATTTTTACGAGGCCGATATCGGTACCCCCGACCTGCTCGACGCACTGGAGGAGAGTTGTCGCCTGTTCGCCGAAGAAGATGGTGCGGCGGCGCGCGTGGAGCCGCGATCATGGCTATAAAGCTCAAGCCTGGGAGCATCGTCACTGCGCCGTGCAGCGCGCTGCGGGCCCGCCGGTTGTCACCGCCGCCCTGGTCGAGGATATCGATCTTTCGGATGTCGCGGGCGCTGGTCGCGCTCAGCGTGCCGATCCGCGATCCAGCGGGCGCACGCAGCAGTGCTGGCCAACGTCGTCTCGACAGACCCCCTCGATTGCTCGACCTGGCGATCCTCGCCGCTCGAGGCCTGCGGGGTGCTGCGTGTGAAGCTCGATCGTACGCCGTTGAAGCAGCACCCGGGGCCGTCGACGTGTTCCCTGCCGCGCGAGCGGCCTGGCAGGGCGCCGACGCCGCCTGGCTGCACGCCACGCTGCCGCAGCTGCTGGCGCTGCGGCTGGGGAGTCGCAGCAGCGGCGGTGGGCGATCGGCGGGTTGGCCAGCGCGCATGAAGCGGCGATGTCTGCCGCGTTCGGCATGTGCGAGGCGGCTGCGGCTTGGACGCAGCCTTGTCCATGCATGCAGAGGCCATGGGCATGGTGGCCGCAGCGTGAGGCCGGGCAGTAGCGCAGAAGTCGCCAAGCCAGCAACGAAGTCCTGGGCATCGCGCTTGATGCCTGGCCGTGGGGCCAGCACGGCGCCGGCACAGCACTCGCGGCTTGCTGCAAACCCGACACTCTCGGGGAGCTGCTGCGGCTGATCGGGCGCGGCGACATCAGTGATCGGCGGCGGGAGTGGCGGGTCGAGGGATCCTCTGCGCGACACGGGGGGCAGGGGCTTGACGGGGGGATCGGACGGTCAGACCTGCGGCGCGAGTGCTGGCCACCGTTGCCGCCCATGAGGCGCTGGCGGGGCGGCCATCCAGCATTGCCACCGCGCCCGCGGCCGCAGCAGCGATCGTGTCGAGCGTGCGCGGCTGGCTGTCAAAGGTCGGCAACCAGGTGCCTGCTGGGAATTTCTTGCTGGCTGCAGCCCCATTGCTTTGCGATGTTGCGTCGGTGTTGCCGGGCATGGTGCAGGCGGTGACGCCTGGGCGGCCACTCTGTGGCGCCTTGGCGCGCAAGAGCTGCTGTTGCGCGCGGTGGTTGCGATGGAGGCAATCCGACCAGGGTGGTCGGCGCCCATCGCAGCAGCACTCTATGCTGTTGCTTCTGCGCTGCACACTACAGAGCAGCAGCAGCAGCAGCAGCAGCAGCAGCAGCAGCAGCAGCAGCAGCAGCAGCAGCAGCAGCAGCAGCAGCAGCAGCAGCAGCAGCAGCTGCCTGTTGAGCACAGACACAGCAGCAGGTCTGAGGCAGCGGAGCAGATGCAAGCCATGCTGCCGCCGCGTTGGCAACTCGGTCGCAAGCAGTCCGACCCCTGCGCGGCTGTCGTCGGGCCACGCCAGCGCGCACCGGTAACCGCGCAAGGACCGGAGCTGCTGTCAGCCGCAGCGGCCGACCCAGGCGCATGCGAATCGAACAGGCGCTTCAGGCCCCTGCCGCGGCGCGGGCTCGGTGCCGGTTGCGCGCATGCCAGGCATCCGCACCTTGCGGAACGGAGCGGCGAGCGGCCGGCGGACGCCTTCAATCACCCGATCAGCGAGGGGAAGGCGGCGTGGCGGCCGCGCACAGATGTTGGATGCCTTGCGGGCTGCCATGAGGCCGGCGGGTGCGCGAGTGAGCGTGCTCCTCGACTCTTGCCAAGCTGAGGGCTGGCCGCACAGATTGGACGGCAGCACAGCAGCAGCTGCAGCTGCAGCAGCAGCAGCAGCAGCAGCAGCAGCAGCAGCAGCGATGGCAGCGGCCACAGCGGCGGACGACCGCCGGACACGCAGCGGTGCGAGGAACACAGCTGCAGCGGACCGAGAAGCAGCGCACGCGCAGCGCGTGCGCCGTCTGCGGCAGGACGGCGCGCGAAGGCGCAGAGCTGCGGCGCTGCGCGGGCTGCGGGCGCGTCACCGGGACGCGGACTGCAGCCAGGAGTGCTGCAGGACGGACTGGGTGGTGAGGGGCCACCGCGCAGTCTGCGAGGCAGCGCGGCGCAGCCAAGCCAACTTGATCAGTGTCAGGCTGGCACATCTGTTGAAGGTCAACGACGCCACTGCTGGCTTATGCCTTATTGTGGGCGACGGCTGCCAACACCCTACGCCGTCTCCTGACTCTTCCCGTACTCGCAGTCGCTTGTTGCTTCGGCTCGAAGCGTTGTTTTCCACCTTGGGCGAAGTCTGGGCGTTTATTCGCCACGTTTTTCTGTTACGAAGCTCGTCAGGGCTTGCTGGGCTTCCTTGGAACTTGAGTTCGGGGCGCAATCATGTACTTGATAGAGATCATCCCGGCTGCAAGATTCACCAGTAATTTGGGAACGGGTTGAACCGCGGTACATAACCACCGGTGACATAAGATTCCACTTCTTTCTCGAATGTTTCTACACCGCCCTGCCCCACACCAAAAAAACCCCGGCATCGAAGGGATCCATTGCTTGCGAAATCTATCCCGAATCTTCGTCTGTGCGGCGCTGTACATCCGGTCATCAGAGCGAAAGGGCTCAGGCAAGAGGGCAGCGAGAGAAGGCGCTGGGCCCGATGATCTCGGTCTTCATGGGGCGTGGCATTGTTGGCGCACGCGGCCTTGCGTTGGGCATACTTGCGTTGAGCGTACTGGACTGCAGACTGCAGTCGCAGTGCCGGTGCGCGCTCCGCTCGCGCTGCGCTTTGGGCAGTTCATCACTCCCCAGCAGTCCCGTTCCGTGTCTGGTTGAATCTGCCAATGTTGCGTCCTGCCGCAGCGGGCGCCACGGCGCAGCGCCACGGTTGCAGCGCGCCATCATCCATTGGCGCAGCACAGCCCGATGGAGGCGGCCCTGCGGCAGCGATGTCATGCATTGACAGCGGCCGCCGCGACACCGCCGGCGCGGCGCTCGAGAGGCTGCTACAGGCATGCCGCACCGCCTCAGACGGCGGCCCCATCGCAGCCGTCGAGGTGCCCAGCGAGCGCTCCTTTGACCGCTTGCTGCGGCATGTGCGCTCGGAAAGCAGCCGAGCGCCGGTAACCAAATCGTGCGCGGCCTCCAGCCAGGCTTTGCTGGAGCTGCTGACCGTGCCCGCGGCGGCGGACGCGTTTGTGCGAGGGCCGCATGACCGCGCTGATCGAAGCACTGGAGGGGCTGACGGCGCCGAGGAGGGCGGCAGCGCGGCGGCGAGGGCTTTGAACTGCGGCCGTGGCTGCTAGCGAGATTCTGGCATCAGCAGCGTCGGCTTGATCACGCTTATCGGCGGCGCCTAGCGGTGGGGCGCGATGGCGACGGCCGCGGCGACGGCGGCGGCGGCCCCATCTCACCCCCGCGCAGCTCGCCCTGGCTGCGAGCATCGCGCGGCCGGCCGCAGTGCCGCCCTGCTGCGGGCAGCGCACACGCAGCTGTCGTTGATCGTATGCCAGGCCTTCTCCATTATTTTAATCGCTCTCTCCGTAGAAAGGACGCGCCACACGGTTCACGATAAACCCCGGTGTATCTGTTTCCTCCGGCTCCGACTTTTTTGCTGCACGGCGCCGCGTGGCAGGGCTGCGCAGGGAATGCGGATCGTCTCGTGCCGAGGCGCTGGCCGCCGCTGCTGGCGATGCGGATGGGAAGGGACCAGGCAGCAGCCGGCGGCAGGGCCCTGCGGAGCCGCGGCAAGGCAGCAGGTCACGCTTTTTGTTGCCTCACGCATGTGCAGCGCGGTGGGTCCTCTGACAGCAGCCCTGTCGTCGCACGCGGCCGCCATGTGCGAGGTCGCAGCCTGCATACGCCGGAATAGTGACACCCGCCTAGCCAGGGCGTCGTTTCTTGTCCTGATCAGCGCCCTCGACGCCTGGCCCTGGGGCCACCATGGCGCCGGCACGGCGCTCGCGGCGTGCTGCAAACCCGCCACTCTGGGGAGCTGCTGCGCATAGCGGCCCTCCGCGACGCTGGCGGTGGCGGGAGCGGCAGCGGAGGAGCAGACCGCTCGCTGGCGGCTGGAGCTGTCTCCTTCTCTTGCGGACGCTGTTGTGCAGCGCAGCTGCTGGCATCGATCGCGGCCCACGAGGCCTGACGGCAGCGGCCGTCTGCATCGCCGCCTTGCCAGCAGCGCGCGGCAGTGGTGTCGAGCCTGCGCGCACGGCTGGAAGGCCACGGCGGTCAGCGACGATGGGAACAGGTCGCGAGCCATGTCTGCGTGGCATGTTGAGCATCGTCGCTGGCGACGGCGCCGACGGCGATGCCTGGGCGGCCACGTTGTCGCGCCTGGAGCGCAGCAGCTGCGAGGCGCGCAACGGTCGAGTTGGCCGGCAAGCGTGGCGTGGTGGCGGAGATCGGCACATCACGCGCGGTGGACAACGAATCGCCGCTGCGCATCGTGTTGCTGCAGGGCATCGCGCGCGGCGAGAAGATGGACCTGATCCTGCAGAAGGCAACCGAACTGGGCGTGGCAGCTGAGGAGAAGCAGGTCGCCATCGCCGCCTTGCTGGCGCGGGGCTTTACGCGGCCCGCAACTGCTGTTGCAGGCTGTGCTGCTGCCCAGCTGGCGGCCCCGGCTGATTCGGTGCCAGGCATCCTCGAGCTGCTGTCAGCTGCAGCGGCCACCCCAGGCCAGGGCGAGTACAGCCAAAAAGCCCTCCGCACCCTCTGCCTGCTGGCTGCGGGCCGGCACCGGCCAGCGTCTGCCTGGGCTTCGCGCGGGCCGTGCTGGAAGTGTACAGCCAGCGACCCGCTGACGCGTGGGCCGGAGTCCATGGCGCAGGATTGGCAAGAGCTGTGGCGGAGGTGTTGGGGTGCCTTGCGGGCTGCCATGAGGCGGACGGCGGCGTTGGGGAGCGCGCTCGCCCTGGCTCTTGCCAGCTGAGGGCCGGCGAGCTTCAGTTGGTGCAGCCCCCTTCGCAGCAGCAGCTGCCGCAGCCGCACAGGGGACAGGCCGCTGTCACCGCGGCGCAGCCGCGGCCCAAGCTTGCGCAGGGACCCCATCGGAGTGCGTGAGCCGGTCCTCGGCCAAGGGATTAGCGGCATTCGAGAGCGGGATGGATCCGCGGGCTGCGGGAGCATCGGCCTTGCTGTCCTGCCTTTCCGGTGCGAAAGCAACGCGTCTAGGTGGCGTGGGGCGGACGCGAATGGGTGAAGCAAAGCAGCGTAAGTCCGCATTGAAGGTTCACCAGGTCGAGGGCTGGCATTCGCGATGATGGGAAAGAGCAACACAAGCATGATGTCCACGAGCGGAGTCGTGTTGATTTCGGACATTGGGGCTTCTTCGCCGCCCTTGACATTCGCAGCTTGCATAGCTTTCAAGATTTCTGTACAAGGCGGCAGGATAGCTAAGGGAGGGATGAGTTACGGCCTTAGCCACCCCCACGAAGCAATTCAGCACGATCGCGACGTCCAGACAGCCCGGCTGGCACACGCCCGAGCGGGCGCGCGCCAACGTCCGCCTCCCGTGCACCCCATGAGCCGGGTTGGGTTGGGCAAACGCTGCATCCAGTCCAGCGGCATGGTCGGCGCATAGTGATGAAGCGGCCTCGTCATAGGCGATCACGGTTTGCGGATCGTCGGAAAAAGCCCGGCCAGAGATATTTGCAGCTCGCGATGAGCATCAAGATTTGCCTCGGTGAAGTCGCAAACCCAGATTGCGGCCAGTGCGCGCCCTTCGGTGTCGAGCACAGGTTCGAGCTGCTCCGCTGCAAGAAGCCTCGCTGCGGCCTTTCCGTCAACTGTGCCCCCAAGTGATAGCATCGTGCCATCGTAAATGTGATACGGTGTGGTGACTTCCTCGCCGCCGAGGATCAGGGCGCCATCGGGTGGGAAGCGTTGGAACAGTTGGTGCTACGCAGCGCGGGGGTCAACGCTCAAAAATCGGGAGACGTGACCTCGACCTGACTGACAATGCGGAAACAACCAACTTCACCGGGCAAAGTACCCGCTACCTGACCGATGCCTCCTATCTGCAGATCAATACGATTACGCTCCCGTTGTCAAATACCCGGCTAACGTGTTGAGGAGCATCGGTGAGAAACGCCAGCATTCCTGAGCCGGCAATGAAGGTAAGGCGTGTAGCTGGCTCGCAAGGCGGAAGCACGTTGACCTTCAACTGGTACGGTGAGCACAATCATCTTCAACAACGTGCGTACTTTCCTTGCTCGACTTCGCTCACCGTCTCGGGTCCGTAGCGTGGGGATCGGTGTTTTGCCTGCAACGGGTGGGCCTGGAAGGCACCAACGACCGTTGCCTCAGGAGTCATGACGCATCAATAGATTCTGTGAGACAAATCTTGGGTGCGTGGCAAGCACGCAGGCTTGCATTGAGCATACTGCAAAGTTGCAGCACTGCAGTCCGCACGCGCAGTACAGGTGCGCGCTATGTTCGCACTGCCCCCCTCAGCCACCCCCTTTCCTGCTGTCTCATCGAAGCGCGCCAGTTGGGCCGCGTGCCGATGCAGCACGGCACGACTGCTCCGAACCGTCGCCCATTGGCTCAACGCAGCCCGATGGAGGCGGCCCTGCGACAGCTGCTGTCAGCATCGACAGCGGCCGCCGCGACGCCGCCAGCGCGGCACTCGAGAGGCTGCAGCACGCATGCCGCGCAGCCGCAAGCACCGCGGCGGTTGAGGTCCCCGGCGAGCGCTCCTTGGACAGACTGCTGCGGCACCTGTGCCAGGCAGGCGGCAGCGCGCTGGCGACCAAAGCGGACTTCATCACATGCAAATCGTCCAACTGGGCGCTACTGCACTGCTGACCGTGCCCGCTGTGGCGGACGCTTTTCCGACGGAGGGCGCGTGACCGCGCTGATCGACGCACTCGAGGCGCTCGACGGCTGCGAGGAGGGCGGCGCCGCCGGCCGCGGGGGCGACTGCACCGATGGGCTGTGGCGCTGGCGACAGCCTGGGGAGCGTGGCGACGGCCTGACGAGCAACGCAGCGGACCGTGGGCGGGGCCCCCCTCATCACCCCCGCGCAGCTCGCCCTGGCGGGAGTCATCGCGCGGCCGGCCGTGGTGCGCGCCCGCTTCGGGCGGCGCTCACGCAGCAGTCATCAGAGCTGTCGCAGGGGACCCTCCTCGGCGGTCGAGGCGGCGCTCCTGATTGCAGACCACGGCAAGATTGCCACGCCGGCTCCCATGCTGCGCCTTCCGAGCCCCCGTCCTCCCGCCGCCGACCCGCACGCCGCGGCGCGCGCGACGTGGCAGGGCGCTGACGCCGACTGGCTCGCGAGGCGCTGCCGCCGCTGCTGGCGCTGCGCTGGGGGAGGCCAGTCGCGGCCGGGGACGAATTGGGCGAAGCCGAGAAGACGCGAACGCCAGTTCGTCAATTGTCGGCCCGACGCGATGTGCATCGAGGATGGTACCGAGGTCGGCCCTCTTGGTGGACGCGACTGCCATGGGCGAGGTGGCAGCCCGCATCTGCCGGAACGGTGCCATCAGCCTGGCCAGGTCGTCCTTACCATCCTGACCAGCGCGCTCGACGCCTGGCCGTAGGGCCACGAGGGCGCCAGCACAGTGCTCGCGGCTTGCGCAAGCCCGACACCTCGGGGAGCTGCGCGAAACCGCACTCGCGGCGCTGGCTGCGGCGGCGCCGGCATCGAAGTGGCGTGCCGAAGCGGGCGCGGCCGCGAGCCAGGGCAGCTTCGGACTCTTGTGGCGCTGGTTGTGCAGCGCAGCTGCTGGCATCGATCGCGGCCCACGAGGCGCTGTCCATGCGGCCGTCCAGCATCGCCGCCATGCCAGCTGCGGCCGCTGCCCAGTGGCGAGCCTGGCTTCGGGCCGAGTTCGTCGCGGATCCATTCCTTCACGAACGGTCCCGACGTCCACAATTGTCTGCGGGTTCAGCATCGTCGCGACGCCTCCGACCATCACCATCGTCTTTCGCGCGGAGCGCAGCAGGTGCGGCTGCGTCTGCATGTCGAGTCGGGCGAAGGATCGCGAGTGGGCGGCGGCCGCAGCAGAGCACTTTACCCGAGCGCACGCATCGGCCAAGACATCTCGGCTTCGCTCTATGCGAACGGCTGAGCATTTTCATTTTGCGACCACGCGCACCGGAACCGGAATATTGCAGATGTCGGCCCCACCAGCGGGCTTGATGAAAAACGGGTCGCGGCGATTGGCGCGCGCGTCGGCGTAGCGCGCGAAGCTGTCGCTCTCGGTCGACAGATATTCGGCAGCGCGGCTGGTCGGCGGCCGGCCATTCGGTGCCGACATACTGGAGCTGCTGTCGACCGCGGCGGCCACCCCTGACCTGGGCGATACAGCCAAAAGGCCCTCCGCACCCTCTGCTGCTGGATCATCAGCGCGGCGCCGGCGAGAACGCCGAAGTTCCAGAAATAGTTGAGGTTGCGCGGGACGGGATAGCCGGGGCCGGTCGCGTTGTAGACCAGACGCGGGATCGGCAGCTTCTCGTCCATCCACTTCATCAGCGGATGCTTCGGCTCATAGGGTTTGGCCCAGGGAAAGCTCATCTTCACTCGCTCCAGCACCCGTCGCAGCGTCCCGTCGCAGCAGCAGCAGCTGCAGCAGCGCAGGCGGATGAAGAGCAGCAGCAGCCCCCGTCGCAGCTGCAGCGGCGCGCGCTGAAGCAGCAACCGCATGACCACTAGGAAGAGGAGAGAGCAGCACCCGTCGACACCGTCACCAGCTGTGTTGCAGCAGAAGCATCTGGAGTAGCGCACCAGGAACAACGATGCGCCCGCTGCGTAATAGCAGGAGGAGCCAGGCACGCAGCAGGCGCGAAGCACACGAGCAAGGGGGCGCAAGGATGGAGCGCCAACGCAGCGCGTGTGCAGTCTGCGGGACGCAGCGCTGGAGGGCGCCGAGCTGCGTCGCTGCAGCGGACTCGGGCGGAGGCAACTCGCTATCCCAAGCAGGAATGATGATCGTGTCGGCACGCGTCAAGACGTCGAGGCCGTGCGGCACATTCAGTTCGATGCCGCCAGCGAGGGCTGCCTGTCGCCGGGATGGAAAAGAGAGGCTCGCTCTAGTATATCCATCGCGGGCTCGAACTCGGGCCCAGCCACAGGTAGTTGGACATGTCGCCGTAGTTCGGGCGCGAGATCACCTTCGCGGCGAGAAGCGCAGCACGATGTCGTTCCAGTCGTACACGACGTTGTTGTAGGAGACAGGAAGTCGTTGTACTTCTTCTTCACGCTCACCTGTTCGTAGGTGTGCGTGCCGCCGTTGGCCACGCTGTTGCAGTTGGCGCTTCGCTTGCGCAATGTGTCGGGGTATGCCTTCCAACAGTGCATCCGGTACGCCACCCTCCTGGTGGTAGCGCTACAGCTGGAGCTGAGCAACGCAATGGGACAGTCCTAGCTGGCTGACCTGAGCCAGGTGCGAGAACGGTACCGTAGATCTACAAGCTGCCAGCTGCTTGAGGCATTTCAATTGTCCTGAATTCAACCAGACAATGGTTATAAAGATGAAGTTATTGCTCTATTTGAAAAAATTGGAGAGTTTGCAAAAGGGATCTACGGCGTATCAGAAGGTCAGACGACGTTACTAAAGCTTAGTCCCTTGTGAAAGCTTTGAATTAGAGGCGCGCTTGAGCAGCGCTTCGATGTCGGTCCATGCAGGTCACGCTGATGCCTCTGCTAGGGCTCGCTCCGATCGCGCTGCGCTTGACATCCACCTCACGACCTTGCTACCGCCGCGTCGAATCGAAGCCGCACAACCGCTCTTGAAGCGCGCTGCACAGCGACGCGGCGGTGCACCGGACATTGTCCGCAACGAAAAGCGCATGCTGCAGGAAGCCGTCGACGCGCTGTTCGACAACGGCCGCCGCGGCGCACGATCACCGGTGCCAACAAGCGTCCGCTGGATGTCCGCTGCCGACATGCTGAGGGCAAGCAGGGCCGCTTCCGCGAACGCTGCTCGGAGCGCTGGTCGACATATTCGGGCCGTCGGTCATCGTGCCGGCGACTCAAAGCGGCCTTTGCAACAGTGCGGCTTCCGCCAGGCGCTCGATGACTATCTGACGTGGACGTGCTATCGGACATCGTCTGAACGGATGGTCGCGTGGCCGCGCTGATCGACACACTGGAGGCGCTCGGCGGATGCGAGGATGGCTACAGGCGGGTTACGCTGGGTTTCAGCCGACGTAACGGTCTGCTTGCTGGCGGGAGCAACTTCGTCGAGTTCCTTTTGGCAGGAAGTCATCGTAGTGGTGGCGGCGATGGCGATCAGAAGGGCGAAGTTGCGGACGAGCGGCCCCATCACCCCTACGCAGCTCGCCCTGGCTGGAGTCATCGCGCGGCCGGCCGCAGTGCGCGTGCTGCTGCGGGCGGCGCACACACAGCTCTCATCAGAGCTTTATGAAGGAGACCCTCTGGCAGCGCTTGGAGGGCGTGCCTGGCTGCAGAGCTGTTGCAAGGACGCGCCACGCCAGCGCCCTGCACCGTGCCCTGCGAGCCGTCGTCTCCGCCGCGGACCCGTTCGCCGCGGCGCGCGCGGCGTGCCGGGGCGCCGACGCCGATTGGCTGTGCGCGGCGCTGCCGCCGCTGGTGGCGCTGCGGCTGGGCGAGGCCGGCAGCAGCAGCGGCCTGGGATAGGCCCGGCGAAGCTGCCTAAGGCAGCGGCGTGATATATGCGACTCCCGCGCGGCTGTCGGCAGCGAACCAGCGCTGCATCAACGCGGCTGCCATGGGCGAGGTGGTGGCGTGCATACGACGGAACGGCGACAGCAGCCTGGCCAGGTCGTCGTTCCTTGTTAGATCGATCGTTCATACCCATGGCGGCGGCTTCATCGTTGGCACGGCACTCGACGATGTTCCAAATCTGAAATTTTTCGCAGCCGAACTCGATTGCGCGATCATTACGATCGACTTTCGGATCGCGGCCCGAGGTGCAACGGCGAGCGGCGCATCTGGGGATGATTCATTCTGCTGCGGCGCGGCCGTGCAGCGCAGCTGCTGGCATCGATCTCGACCCTGAGGCGCTTTCGCCGGGCGATTTCCTTTGCATCGCCGTCGTGCCGTACGGCACCTGGTCGGCCGCGGTCGTCTCGGGCGATGCAACGAAGATCGACGTCACGATGGGCGAATCTCACTCAGCCAGCCCTGCTAGGTACACGTCCGGCGGCGGCGTGCGGACAATGTCGGCAGGTTGTCGCATGAGAGCGCAGCGCTGCTGCGGGTCGCCGCGGCCAGAATGTGGCCACAAAGCGTCGAGCCGTGGCACCGCAGCGCAGAATTTCACCATCATGACCGAAGCGACGCGTCAGGTCGCAGCAGCAGCCGCAGCGCGCAGCATCCGTGCGACGGTGACGGCTCCAGGGAGCTGTGACGGCGAGGAAACGCTGGTCGCCATCGCCGCCTTGCTGGACGCGGATGATCATGCGATACCACACCTGCTCTTGCTGGCGATGCTGCGCCCCGGCTGGCGGCCGCGGCTGATCCAGGCGCCAGGCATCTGGAGCTGTTGTCGGCCTCGGCGGCCGCCCCCGACCAGGGCGATAACGGCCAAACAGCACTCCTCACCCTCTGCCTGTTGGCTGCAAGCGTGGCGCCGACAACTGCCTGCCTGGCTTTGCGCGCGCTGTGCTGGAGGTGTGCAGGAGCGGCCCGCAGACGTGTGGCTGGACTTTGTGAGCTGGAGAGCGATGGCAGGGCCGTAGAGGACGTGTTGGGGTGCCTTGCGGGCTGCCATGACACGAACGGGCGCGTGGGGGAGCGCGCTGCCCTGGCTCTTGCCCAGCTGAGGGCCGGCGAGCTTCGGTTGGTGCAGCCGACGTTGCAGCAGCAGCAGCAGCAGCAGCAGCAGCAGCAGCAGCAGCAGCAGCAGCAGTCGCAGCAGGAGGACAAGCCACGCACGCAGCAGGCGCCAAGCACACGAGTGCCTGGTGAAAGAAGCAGGCGCCCACGCAGCGCATGCGCCGTCTGCAGCGGATCGGAGCTCGAAGGCGCCGAGCTGCGGCGCTGCGCGGGTTGCGGGCGCGCCACCGGGACGCGGTACTGCAGCCAGGATGCTGCAGGACGGCTGGATGGTCAGGGCGCCGATCGCGGAGTAGTTCGTCGAGTCATACGGGGCGTTGCTGAATGTCGTCAACGCATACAGAGGCGGATCCCGATTGATAGGAAATCCCAACACTTGCCGACTGTTGTCTTGATCTGCGCATCAGGTTCGGCCTTTCGCTGACCTTCTCATGACTTGGAAGCGATCTAGCTTCAGGAGTGGCTAATGTTTTTGGCTGCGTAGATAATGAATTCGGGCCTCAGCTAACCTCACATTAGTAAGCAAGAAAGGACGTGCCGGGCAGACTCAGTCAAAAACCTGAACCTGGACGTGGTCGCGGGCAAAATGGCCTCCTGCGAACCCCAGGAGCCTGGAGGCGCTGGGCAAGCACTGCACCCTGTCCAAAGCTGCATGCCTGGCAGCACGGGGCTGATGGGCGGAGGGGATTCGCTTGTCGCAGCGTTCCATGGCCGCCGATCTCCTCTGGAGCCATCCAGGCTCATGGCATCATGGGATTGCATAATAGGCATCAAGGTATTGTGGTTGTGATTCGGTGCCTCGCGTGTGCGGTATGAAGCGGCGCGCGCAAAGGCCCGATGTGCGGGCGGTCTGGATTGCAGGCAAAGGACGCATGCGACTTGTGCGGGCAGGTCGAGCGACAAGGGCACGTTCGGCGACAGCATGTTCCGTATATCCAGGGCTAGAAAATCTAGTTTTTCAACGCCGTGGTCGTTGACCGGGATGATGCCTTGGCCATCGATCGACTGGCCGGTGGCGGACTGCACGCGGTCGAGGTTGAAGCCACCGCCCTTGTAGCCGCGCGCGCCGAGGCGTAGGTCATCACGTTCTCGTTCCAGCGGTAAGCCGCCTTGACCGTACCTATCGCACTCCGTACCTTCGCTTTGCTCGCCGTTTGCTGCGCCCAGCGGGTTGCCACAGCCTGCCGGCAGCACAAGCCGATGACCTGCGCAATGGCAACGACATCACTTTCCAGCTGCGTGGGACGGCATTCATCAGGAAACGTAGTCAGCGATTCCGTGCAGGACCCTACGCACGATATCGCGTGGTGGCGTCGGGCTCGGGTATTGCGAACGCGCCCGGGGCCGCATAATCACCGGACTCAGGACGCCGCAGTAGAACGGAGTGTGGTTGGGTGCGTGGCCTAGTGGGCACGAGGCCTTGCGCAGAGCACACCGCAAACTTGCAGTCAGCACGCACAGTACACGTGCGCACCCTGCTTGCGCTGCGCTTGTTGGTTTCCCCAGCCACCCCTTTTCCTGCTGTCTCACCGAAGCGCGCAAATTGTGCCGCCTGCCGATGCAGCACGCCACGGCTGCTCCGTGCCGTCGCCCATTGGCTCAACGCAGCCCAATGGAGGCAGCCTTGCGACAGCTGCGTCATGCATCGACAGCGGCCGCCGCGACGCCGCCAGCGCGGCGATTGAGAGACTCGCACGCATGCCGCGCAGCCGCAAGCTAGCCCCACCAGGGCGGTTGAGGTGCCCAGCGAGCGCTCCTTGGACCAACTGCTGCAGCACCTGTGCCAGGACGGCGGCAGCGCGCTGGCGACCATAGCGGACTTCAACACATCCCTGTCCAGCAACCGAGCGCACCTGACACTGCTGAACGTGCGACAGCGCGGACGCTTTTCGGACAGAGGGCCGCGTGGCCGCCTGATCGACGCGCTCGAGGCGCTCGATGGCTGCGAGGGCGGCGGCGGCGGCGGCCGCGAGGGCGTCTCGGAGATGCGGCTGTGGCTGCTGAGCGGTAATCTGGCAGCCGCGGCGCAGCACTTGTCTTCCGCAAAGGCCGCGGGCTTGCCATCGGACCGACGTAGGCGCGGTAGAAGGCGAAGCGCCGGTAGCCCGCCACTCGCAGTTGTCATCTCGCCGCCGAGCTGCCCGCGCCCTGCGCGGGCGGCGCATACGCAGCTGCACGAGCTGTCTGCAGGGGACCCTCTCTCAGCGCTGAGCATGCGTTCCTGGCTGCAGACTGCTTGCAAGAACGGGCTACGCCAGCCCTTGACAACACGCCGTCAGGGCCCTCGTCCTGCGCCGCCGACCCGTACGCCGCGGCTCGCGCGGCGTGGCAGGACGCCGACACCGACTGGCTCTGCGAGGCGCTGCCGCCGCTGCTGGCGATGCGTCTGGAGGAGGCCAGGCAGCGGCAAGGGACAGGGCCCCGCGCAGGTGCGCTTCAGCCGCGTGTTGCCCTCTTTGTGGCCGTGCAGTTGTGCACCGTTGTCGGTCCCCTCAGAAGGGCCCTCTCTTCGCACGCGGCTTCCATGATCAGGTGGCGGCGTGCATTCCGGAACGGTGAAAACCGCCTGGCCACGTCATCGTTAGTCATCCCGGCCGCTCGTTTGGCGCCTGGTCAAGGGGCCAAAGGGCGTCGGCACAGCGCTCGCGGCTTGCTGCAAACCACTTCCCGTGGAGGGCTGCGCATAGCCGCCCTTTGCCGCTGGCGGCAGCTTGGCAGGCAGCGCGTTGGGGCCGGACCCGGTGAACAGACTGCCGACGCTTTCATGGCTTGTCAGGCAATTGCTTGCATCGATCGCGGCCACGATCACTGGTTACGCGGCCATCGAGCATCCTGCGTGCCAGCGGTCGACGGCTGCGGCAGTAGCGCGCCTGCGGCAATTGGCTTGAAGTGGACGGCTGGATGATGGCTTTGGCACATGCCGGAGTCCATCCAGTCGGCGAGATGGGCCGCGTTGATGCTGTCGCGGCCTGCCAGCTCGCATGGTCGGCCACGTCGTCAAGCCAAGGAGCGCAGCGCGTGCTGCGGCGCGACGCGAGCAGCTTGTCCCAGGGGTCACCGGTGAACAGTCGCCCTCGAAGCCCACCGACCCGGTCTCCAGCGCAATGCGCTCGGTCTTCGACAGCGGCGGCAGCACCTTGCGGAAGAACTTCAGCAGCGGCGCGGTCACCAGCGCCTTGCGCACCGGCGGCACCAGCAGCGGAATGGCGATGGCCGCGACCATCAGCGCTGCGCCGACCTGCCCGAAGGGGCTGAACCCGGCCAAGGCCATCGGCCAGATCAAGCAGCTGATGCTGGCGCGCCGCGGCTGATCCACGTGCGCGGTGGATTGCTTCTGGGGCTGTTGCTGTGTCTGCCCCCATGTCTGGCGAACGGAATACGGGAAGATCCCCCGCATACCGAGCTGGCCGCCGAGTATGTCGCCGGGATCGACCAGGTCCGCTGGTTGCTTGCGATGTTGACGTGCGATCCGGCGTTCCCGTTCACGCCTGTCGAACTTCGCCAGTGCTGGAGAGCGATGGCGGGGCCGTGGAGGAGGTGTTGGGGTGCCTTGCGGGCTGTCATGACACGCCGTTAGGGACCGCGCTGCCCTGGCTCTGACCCAGCTGAGGGTCGGCAAGCTTCACTTGGTGCAGCCCCCGTCGTTGCAGCAGCAGCGGCGGCAGCAGCAGCAGCAGCAGCAGCAGCAGCAGCAGCAGCAGCAGCAGCAGCAGCAGCACCAGCACCAGCACCAGCAGCAGCAGCAGCACCAGCACCAGCACCAGCACCAGCACCAGCAGCACCAGCTACAGCAGCAGCAGGAGGACAAGCCAGGCACGCAACAGGCGCCAAGCACACCAGCTACAGGGATTGCAAGAGGAGAGCGCCCGCGCCGCGCGTGCGCCGTGTGTGGCCGAACGGCGCGTGAGGGAGCCGAGCTGCGGCGCTGCGCGGGCTGCGGCCGCGTCACGGGGACGCGGTACTGCAGCCAGGAGTGCTGCAGACGGACTGGGTGGTGAGGGGGCACCGAACGGTGTGTGAGGCCGCGTGGCGCGGTCAGGTGAAGCCCTGTGTAAGGCTGGCATTACCGGTGATGAGCTGGATATTGGCATCATCATAATTCTGTTTTTTCCGGATTTTTACGCGGGTAATGCTTGAAAAATGTACCATGGCCGGTGGGCGTATTTAGCCACTTGGCCTGCTTACATGTTCACAGGGTGCAGGGGCCAGGATTAGTATTGTGGTCTCAGTTTACCTCATATTTCCGAGCAATGCTGGACTGTGCCGGGCAGGCAGCCAGGCGGGCTCAATCCCGCAGGCTCGCGCCAACAACTCAGCAACGGTCGACCGCAAACCCCGGAGCCAGAGGGTTTGGGCAAACTTTGCACCCTTGTCAAAGCTGCGTCGGCGGCACGGGACTGCCGAGCGTCGGAGATCCGCTTGTCGCCGCGTTCTGCGGCCGCCCGCCTCTGGAACCATCCAGGCTCCATGGAGCTTGCTCTCTGAACATTGAAGTTATCCAGGCGGCTAATGGCAAAGGTGTGCTGTTTAAAACACCTACCGTGAACGGGTGGCTGCACTATGTGCAGCGCGCGCATACGGCTTGTGCGGGCCTGTGTGCATATACGGGCGCGTTCGCATGCAGGTCCGCATATGCAGGGCAACAAAGTTGGCGTTTAGCAAGGCTAGGCCTTTGCTATGGGGGAGTCGGAATGCAGGGTGGGATGACGTCAGCGCGCGCGTGAAAGCAGGGTGGCGACCAGCGGCGCGTGAAACAGAAGGCGGTCTGCACATCACGACTGCCACTGTACAGGCATACTCCAGGCGTCAGAGAATCATGCTGACTATCTCCTATCCGCAGGGCGGATCTACTGTAGGGCTCGCCGTGGTTGTAACCACTCCTGGGGTGTCAGCCTGCAAGCAGTGAAGGTACTGGCCTGAGCTAGTGCTATACATCACCGTCCAGCTGCGTGGACCGTTCAATTATCTTGGAAAACCACAGGTAGCCATTCCTCGCAGGTACCTTACACGCAAATATCGCGTCCGTGCGTGGGATCGGAGTTTGCGGCGGGCCCGGTGCCGTAAAAGAGTGCTAGGACGCCGTCAGTGAACTGGAGTGCAGTTTCGGCGGGCATCTTCTTGTTGAGCTTGCGTAATCAAACCGTACAAGCGCATCAGCGCCGCAGTATCGACGCTGTCGTCGGCAGTATCCTCGATCGGCTTAACGCTCGCCATCACCGTCTTGTCGTCATTCGTCAGCGCGACCAGCTTGGCGCCGCCTTGCCGATGACCAGCCACGACGCACCGTGCCGTCGCCCAGTTGAGGCAGCCTTGCGACAGCTGCTGTCATGCGACGACAGCGGCCGCCGCGACGCCGCCAGCGCGGCGCTCGTGAGGCTGCAGCACGCGTGCCGCGCAGCCGCAGAAACTGGCTGCGCCGCGGCGGTTGAGGTGCCCGGCGAGCGCTCCTTGGACCGACTGCTGCGGCACCTGTCCTTGGCCGGCGGCAGCGCGCGGGCGACCAAAGCGGACTTCAACCATCCCTGACCGCCAACCGGGCGCTCCTGATCCTGCTGGCGAGCGAGCAGTGGCACGCATTTCTGACGCAGGGTCGCGTGCCGCCCTGGTGACATCGCGAGGCGCTCGATGGCGGCGATGAGGGCGGCAGCGGCGGCCGCGAGGGCATCTCGGAATTGCGGCTGTGGCTGCGCCGCGAACGGGCAGCCGCGGCGCTCACTTCGCTTCGACGAAACGCGCAAGATTGTCCACATGACCGTCGGTATGGTCGCCGACGAGCCCGTGCCACGCCAGGCAGCAGCCGGTCGATACCGAGCGACTGGCGGAGCCGCACCGCAATATCCTCGCGCGTCAGCGTCGGATTGCGGTTCGTGTTGAGCAGGCATTCTTCGGTGGTGACGCAGAGCCCGGTACCGTCGACGTCGATCCCGCCGCCCTCGAGTACCCAGTCCTGGTCGTCGACCGGCAGGCCGCTGCTCCGCGCGAGTGCGGCACCGACGCCTATCGGCTCTGCGAGGCGCTGCCGCCACTGTTGGCGATCCGAATAGATGAGGCCGGCGCGGCAATGGACAGATGCTCGACGAGAGTGCGCTTGAGCCGCACCTGTCGTGCGTGGCCTTGCACTTGTGCGCCGTGGTCGGTCCCCTGAGCAGGGCCCTGTCGTTGCACGCGGCCGCCATGCGCGCGGTCGCAGCGTGCATTTGTCGGAGCGGAGACATCCGCCTGGCCAGGTCATCGTTGGTCATCCTGACCGGCGCGCTCGACGCCTGGCCCTGGGGCCACGAGGGCGCCGGCACAGCGCTCGCGGCATGCTGCAACCACGACACGCTCGGGGAGCTGTGCGAAGCCGTCCTCGAACACGAAGTCGAGCATGCCGGTGCGGTCCGGGTCGGTATCGGTCCAGATGTGCGAGCGGTAACTGAGGTAGCCGTTGGGCTTGCCTTCGGTGAACGGCGAGTCGGCGAACAGCGCGGTCGCCACCGGCTGCAGTGCCAGCGACACGCGGCTTCGGCGGTGGCGAGCCTGCGCAATTGGCTAGAAGTGGACGGCGCGCAGATGGCTATGGCAACATGCCGCGATCGCCATCATGGCCGTGGATGGTGCTCAGCGCTGTTGCTGGCGTCGGCGCCGATGGCGACGCATGGGCGGCCACGTCATTTCGCCTCGGAGCGCGGCCAGCGCCTATGCGCGTCGCGGCCGTATCCTGACCGCGGCGATGGTTTCACCGCGATCGGGGGGGTGCGGCGAATATCCACATTTGCGCCGTCACACACGCGCGCCGCATCACATCTGCAGCGGCAGCAGCAGCCTGCAGATGTCGGCCCCACCAGCGGGCTTGATGAAAAACGGGTCGCGGCGATTGGCGCGCGCGTCGGCGTAGCGCGCGAAGCTGTCGCTCTCGGTCGACAGATATTCGAAGCGCGGCCCTGGTCCCGGCTGGCAGTTCTGGCTGATACAGGGCCAGGCATACGGAACCGGCCGTGGCGGCTGCCTGTCAGCCACGGCTTGAACAAAACAGGCTGGTGACCGGGTGCGCTTTGCGTGCCGTGCTGCCCGGGAACGAGACCTAACGGAACGCTAAGCATGTAGTGCCGGGGATGGAGTGCCTTCGGACGGGGGTTCAATTCCCTGACCTGGACAGCGATGGCGGGCCTGAAACAGGTCTGAGGGCGCCTATTCGCTGATCTGCCTGACCGCCGAGGGCATGATCGGCTGTCGCGCGCCCTGGCATCTGCCCAGCTGAGGATCGGCAAGCTTGGGTTGGTGCAGCCCCCATCGCAACAGCAGCAGCAGCAGCAGGAGGAGGAGGATCAAGACGTGCAGCAGCAACAGCAGATCACCAGCCGCGGCGAAAGCCGATCACCACCAGCAGGCGGACAGGACATAGCTTGCCGAAGGCGCCAAACACAGGACATGCAGGCGCTATGAGCACGACGCGCCCAATATCCACCGCGCTGTCACGGCAGCGCCGCGAGAGGCGCCGAGCTGTCGCAGCGCCTGCTGGCGCGCTGCCGTGCGCATGGCGCGACGCAGGCGGAAGTATCCTGCTCGGAGGAGCGCGGCTTGAACGTCAACGTGCGCATGGGCGCGGTGGAGACGGTGGAGCCACGAGCCGTGAGCCTGGAATCGCAAGTTGCCGGGAAAGATATGGTGGGTAGCATCTCCGTTTTACTCGTGAAACAGCAGCGACGGGTCTGTTTAGTCCAAGCCTACAGCCCACCGAGCACTGCCGTACGTTGAAGTCACAGAACCCAATGTCCTTGTGCGTGCTCTTGTGCGTGTGTTCGATCCGCCCGGGATTTGGAGCTGCGCTGGTATACAGAGGAAGTTCGGGGACTGTAAAGACATGTCCAGCCTGCTGAAAGCCATGTGCGAAGCCGCCGGCCTGCAAACAAGTTTCGTCTGGATAGGTACAAGGAAATTGCCCTATGCGGTGAGTAAAACACCTATGCCTGGTGCCTTTAACCATATGATCGCGGCAGTAAAAATCAATGGTAAATGGGTTGATTTCCCTGGTGACTGTTGGTAGGGCGGCCATTGCACGCAGTGCAGCGTCCGCACCAGCACGTGCAAAATCTCGACGGAAGGGCAGCAGGCGGCGCGAGGCAGCATGCCAGCATCAAGGTGGGCCCAGCGTACTGAGGGCTAGCCCTGACGGACGAATCATCGATAAGCGAGCAAAAACGGCAGAAGGCCGCGCGGTCGGAGGGACAGGATGGCACATATAGAGCTGGCACCTGCCGCCGGGTTTGGCGCATGCGCGGCAGCGGGACACAGGGCGAAGCTGGCGGGGCGAGCTGCACATGGCGATGCATAACGGCGCGCGCATCTCCACAGTTCGGTTCGCGTAGGCGGGGGCGCCTGAGGCCCGGCGGTGCGAACAGCGCAGTTGGGCAGCGACTGCTCGCAATAAGTGCGGACCACGGTGCCGAACCTGGATTTGTGCAATCGCCGACGACGCCGTTGGGGCGATCGCCGACGGGTGATCAGTCATTTTGCTCAGGCGATGCGGTGCTGAAGCGCGCGAAAATGGCGAGGCGGCGCGAGCCGCCCGCAGGAGCTGCCGCCCATACCCAATGGCGACGTGTTGCCTATCCAGTCGCGGGTCAGCAGACAAGGTCTCCCGCCTCACGACGCCGCGACCGCGACGTCGGCCCGGCGCGCCCCAGCCCAGCGCGCGCGCGGCGCCGCCCAGCGCCGCCCACCAGCGCCCGGCCTCGGGGCCCAGCGGCGGCGCGGCTGCCGCGGCGCCGTGCTTGGGGGGCGCAGGCGCCTCCAGCGCGCGCTGCACGTGCTGCTCACTCGCGCCAGGCATGCTTCAGGCGGTCGGCGGGCAGCGCGTTGTCCTTGCGGCGCTGCGGGACGCGATTCGAGTGTGTGTCGTGCGCATGTGCATGGCATGTATGGCGATGTGATCTTTCTTTATCCTGCGCGTGCGATCGCGAGGGCGCAGCAGCGGCGCGCGCCGGTCTGGCTCTATTATTTCGACTATCTGCCGGAGGGCCTTCGCGCCCAGCAAAAGGGCGTGAACCATGCGGGCGAGATCCCGTTCGTTTTCGACATGTCCGCATCGCTGGCGCAGATCCCGCGCACGGAGCGGCGGCCAGCTGATGGAGCAGTCAGCCGTCAAGAGCCCGGCCCAAGCCCCACATTCCCCCCGGGGCCGCGCGCCCGTCAAAGGACCGGAATCACCCATGGCCCACACACTCGCCCCCTCTGCACACACCACTGCCAACACACACTCCCTACCTACCTGCAAAGCCTGCCTCCAGCGCCGGACCTTTGATGCCTTCGTGGATCTTCTGCCAGGCACAAATACGCCAACCGCGTCCTCAATGCTGTGCTAACCGGACCGCCGACCTGTGTCGCTTCGATACCTGAGGGAAAGCATGATTTGTATCATGGAGGAAATCAAGCTCGTAGACT
>NNCB01000129.1:0-26256 GCA_002317545.1 Scenedesmus quadricauda | reverse complement strand
GTCGGCGGCGGCAGCGGCGACGAGGCCGCGCGGCGCCGGCAGGCGGCCGCCGTCCTCGGCGCGCGCCGATTCTGCCAGATCGCCAAGGCCGGCCACGAGATCTCCGAGATCTCTCGATCACTCAGATCACGAACTCCACTGCGTGCTGCCCGCTGCACTGCCAGGAGACACTCCTGCAGCAGCCCGTGCGGCCCTGCGACAAAGCCGAAGCGGCCCCAGGCGCAGACGCACGCAGACAGCTCCCTCAAACCGCAGCCGCAAGCCGCCCGCCCACCGCGCCGCCGAGCCGCCCCGCCGCCTCGCGCAGCTGCCTGCCGCCGTCGTGGCGGCACGCGCCGCCGGCCGGGCGGCGGCGCGGCGGCGGCGTCGACAGGGCGGCGGAGGCGCGCCCGCGGCGGCGGCCCGGTCATGGATCTGCAGCAGCGTTGCGGTGACTGACAGATGTGAGGAGGGCGCGCCTCGCGGGCGGCGGTGCTTGCACCCACGCGGCGACGGGCTGCGGCCGCGGCGGCGGGCCCGGGCGGGGGCCGCCAGGCTGCGGAGTAGGGGCGGGGAACGGAGCCGGGACGGGCGGGCCTGGTGGCTTTGGGGGCGGCGGCGGCGGCGCCTGTAGCTGCGGGTGTGACGGAGCGACGGCCGGTGCTGCCGCGTCGGCGGCCGCGGGCGTGTGGTGTGCGGCGCCCGGCGGCGCTGGCCCGGGCACGAGCCAGAGCGGCGGCGCCGCAGCGACTGGCCAAGCGTGCGGCAGGTGCCCTGCCTGCGCCGCGGCCGCGTGCATGGCCATCTGCTGCATGCGCGCCTGTATCTGGATCGCGTTGTGTGGCACAAACACCGCTGTTGGCTGCAGCCAGTGCGTCCCCGGCGACAAAGCTGTCGCCGCCGCCGCCGCCTCCGTCGCCGCCACCACCATCTGCGCCGCCGCCGCCATCTGCGCCCTCGGCGCGCCGGGCGCGGCCGAGCAGCGGGCGCCGGAGGCTGCGGCGGCGGCGCTGTGATGGCGCGGCGGCCGCCCTTGCCGCTCCAGTACCCCGCGCTGTGTCTGCAGCTGCCGGCACCCAATAGCCCTCGTCGGGACAGGACATCGCCACGGCGGCACCCCAAACCCCGCCACCACGCCCGACACGCGGGAGGGTGCTGAGTCCCGCTCGGCGTACTACGGTTGATCGACGACTCCCGCCGCGCTGGAAACCGAGCCCAGGCGCGCTGTCAGCTCGTACATGCCGCGAATGCCATGAGCACCGTGATAGGCCAGCGCTTGATGCCGCCGCCGCCGCTGGCGTTGCTGGATTGAAAGCAGTTCGCGATGCCGATGATCCTCTTATCGCAGATGCGCCCGATGTCTGTGGCGGGTGGCTGGCGCGTAGTTGGTGCTGGCCGAAGCGGCAGCTGCGGGTGGGGGTTGGCCCAGCAGGACACTATCTGCTGCTGCTGCTGCTGCTGCTGCTGCTGCTGCTGCTGCTGCTGCTGCTGCTGCTGCTGCTGCTGCTGCTGCGGCTGTGCCACGTGTGCGCACGCGCCCTGCTGCACCCACTGGACTGTTGCGGTGGCGGCTGCCGCCGCTGCGGCGGCCGCCCCCGCGACAGGGTGTACAGGGGATGAAGAGGCGCTGCCGTCGCTGCACGGCGAAAGGAAGGAAGATGCCGCTGCAGCTGCGTACGAAAAAGCAGCAAAGCTCAAGCCCTGCTCGCACGCAGGATGCGCGGCAGGAAAGCTCTGGGGCCGGCGGCGTGCCGAGTGTAGATCGCACGGGACCACCGATGCGACGCCTGAACAGCAGCGGACACCGCCGGCGCGCGGCGGTGCCTCCGCACCAGTCCAGAACGCCGCGTCGAGCGTCCGCTGGTGCCGCGCTCATGCTGCTTCGGCGGCCGCGTGGTCCCCGATCCAGCTGGCCCTTGGCAATTTTGCAGCAGGCTCCCGAGGTTGCTGCCGCCGATGCTCCCGCGCGGTGTCGCGCCGCTGGTGCTGCTGCCAAGTTGCTGCTCGCACTCATCCGCTGTGCTGCATCCCTGCTCCCCATCCTGCTGCCTCTCGCCCTGCCCTGGCTCGTCTGCTGATGCTGTGCCTCCCGGTGCACCTGAGATGCTTCCACGCCTCCGCACATCTGCATCAGCCGCGCCGACAGCGCGCCCTCGAGCCCGCCCTGCAACCGGGCGCCGACGCGACCCATCCGTGCACGGCGCGCAGCCACAGCAGCGTCTCCGTCCCCGGCGCCGCCTGCGCCGGCGCGGCGGCCGCCTCGGCACGCGCTTTGGCTCTGAGCAGCATCCGCTCGAGCGTCTGCGGCGCAGAGGCCGCCGCGTCTGCGGCTGCCGCGCTGTCCTGCCCCTCCCCTGATACTCCTCAACCAGCTGCGCTCTCGCACAGCGCCCGCACCAGCGGCGCCAGCGCATCTGGCATCTCCGAGCCGCAGCCGCGGGCCGATCGTGCCGCCTGCTGCGGTCATCCGCCCGGCGGGCCCCGGCGTTGCCGCCAGGCCGTCGGCCGCTTGTAGGATGAGGCGCATCAGGTTGTCATCGCGGTGGCGCGCCCTGGACAGCGCGGACGCGATTTGGCAGAGCCAGGCCGGCGCAGGCGCGGCCGCGTGGCCGGGCGACGGCGCGTGCAGCAGCTCGGCCGCGGCGTTGCAGACGCGGCAAAGGCGGCCCGGCCGCCGCGGTCGCCGGCGGCCGCGCCAAGCGACGCGGCGCAGTCGAGCACAGCGGCCGCGTCGCCCATCGCGCCCGGCGGCGGCTGCGGGGCCCCCGGCGCCGTGACGGCCGCGGCCGCCGCCGCGGCTTGGCGCAGTAGCTCCGGCCGCAGCGCGCGGCGGCGGCGGGCGCGAGGCAGGGTGAGCTGCCTAATGCGAGGCGTGCGACCGTCCTGAGCAGGCCCGATATGCACCCGATGCGCATCCGCGCCATGGGCGGCGGCTGCCGAGCGTGAGCTGCGGATGCGCGTGAGGCGCGACGGCGTGAGATGCACCCCGGGCTGCTGATCGGCGACGCTGCCGTGGTCACCACTCGCAAAATCAGGCGACCCCGCTTTTGCCAGCGAGTCATCGGGCCGCAGCTCGACGCGTCCACTGCCGCCGCCGCCGCCGCCGTCGCGGCCGCCGCCGCAATTGCCTCCATTGTAGCCGCCGTCGCCCGCCCCAACAAAGACCACGCTCTCCACCAGCGCCAACGACTCAGCGGCCGATACGGCTTTGAGCCGGGCCGCTGGCGCAGCTCTCATAGCGCCTGCAGCATCGCGCACCGTGTCAACGCTTGCCATTATCTGTTGTCCTTCGTCAATAATCCAGCGCCGGCGAAACTTCGCCGGGCGGCTGCGCCGCTGTTTCCGTCAATGTCGGGGGGTGGAGCGGTGAAGGAGGCGGCCGGCGGCCCAGTTCCAAGAGAGTGCGCACGGAGCGTGACGCCGCAGGAGAGGGTGCCGGCAGCCCACAGGACATCGCAGACATGCCGCGCCTCCACCTGCAGCGGCGGGGCGGCGAGGCGAGGCCATTTCCCAGGTACGCGGTGCGCAGCAGGTGTCGCATCCCGGGCACGAGACGCTTGCACTCTTCCATGGCAGCGGGGTGTGCTGGGGGTGCACAATGGCGAGGGCGGCCGGCAAGATCCCCTGCCGTGCGTGGTCCACCCCACAATCAACGAATCCCGGGTACACGGTCAGCAAGCGAAGCATCGGGCATCCTTTCAGGCGCATGGTGTGGGCTCGACCACCGCGCCCCGACGCTCGGCTCATCCATCAGCAGTTCTCGCAGCCGCTCCGCAGCCGCCGCCACCACGGACTGCATCAACGCTCCGCTCGCGGCGCCGCCGCTCGCGTCGCCCGCCCCGCGCCCCGACCCTTGGCACTGCTGCTGCTCGCTGTCGCGAAGTTCGATGTGTCGGACTCAGCAAGCTTTGCCAGGCCCCAGCAGGCGTTGCCGACGTGCAGGGGCTGTGTTGTCGGTGGCGAGGTCGATGAAGCGGCGGAGGGTGGCTGCAAGCAGCTCGTCGCCGGGGCGCCAGCAGGCGGCACCTCAGCGAGGAGTTGGGGATGAGCGGCCGCATGGCGGCGCGGGGTCGATCGACGGCAGCATCCCGGGGCGCTTCTGGATCAATTTGCGCACGACCGAACTGCACAGCAAATATTCGCTCCCCGATTTGACCATGCACGAGGCGATTCCCGGCCATGCCTGGCAGGGCGAATATGCGCATTCGATGCCGCTCATTCGCACGATGCTGGCCTTCAACGCCTATTCGGAAGGATGGGCGCGTACGCCTTTATGGACCGGGGCCTCGACCAGGAGTAAATGAGCGTGGACACCTCCCTCGGCCCCAGCGTGTGCATCAGCGCCATCAGGCCGGGCGCGAGGCCGGCGGCCAGCTCTCGCGCCTGCTGCAGCACTTCTTGCCCCGCCGCAGCAATTTCTGCCGCGGCGGCGCCGGCTGTTGGATCGGGCCAATCCAGCAGCGGCTGGCGGCGCATGGCGATCGAGGCGGCCTGGCTGAGCGCGCAGCAGAGGTGGATGCCGTTCAGATGGGGCCCAAGGGCAGTACGGCCCGCCGCAGCTGCAGGATGGACCGACAGCACGACGAGCGAGAGATAGAATTCGGTGACCGAGCTCGGCAAGGTGCCGAGGATGCCGAGGCCATATTTGGCGAGGCCGGAGCAGGCGGCTGACAGGCCATGCGGATGACCCGCTCCCGCACGCGAGCCAGCAGGGCGGGGTCGTGAAGTACCTGGCAGTCTCGTACAGCAGCCAGGAGGCCTCGGTACGTGCCCGAGGAGAGGAGCTTCAGGGGCGTCATGTTGACGCTGAGATGAAGCTTGTGTCAGGCAGTGTAACTGTGCGCATGCGCCCGTCTGGACATGCATGGTGGGCGGTGGCAGGCAGCCGCGCTGCCTCGTCTCCGCAGTGCAACGGCAAACGTCGCTCGGCGGGGTGGCTTGGGTCATGGTGTTGAGTGGCGGCGCTGCGCTGCACACCCGCATGAATGATGGTGCTCTCATCCTTGTGTCGTGATACTCATCCTCAGCAAATTTGCGCGCGCTGTTGATCGCGCTGCTGATCGAGATGTTGTCGCACGCCGCTGACCTGGATCGAAGGCGATGACAGGACTGTTCCTTCGACTAAAGAATTGTCTAGTGTCGACATGCCAGGCACGCAGGCACGGCACGGCACGCTGCATAGATCATTCCGAGATCCAGGCTCAAACGCTGCGATCTTTACGCCCTTTGTTCCTAAACAGCTTAAAGCAAGTAAAACCAAAGCGAATGCTTTGGTATAAAGGGTATGTGAAAACAAGCCCGCCGTCCGGTCGAAATTGCCTAATATCTTGTTGATTACTTCCAACGTCCAACCACGTTCTAAACACGTCTCGGCCGCCAGGTGGGGTGTCTGGCATCCCTTAGCAAAACAATTGCTGCCCTGCATCAAGCCAATGTCCTGTGGGCGATAGAAACCCTTTCGAAGGCTGGAGTACAGGGGGCTGTGTTGGAATTTGGATGACTTCATGGTATTCCTTTAATCGCCGCAGAATTTCGTAGTTGTCAACGCTCATACGTGCCCCCCGTATACTCTTGTCCCGTTCTGATGTCACAGCGGTGACAGTTACACGTCGCCCCTGCCAATGGGTGCACTGGAGGAGACAGCACCTGGCTACTCAACGTACAGCATCCTCGTGCGACCAACTCGCTGCCACGGGCAACAAGACTGCATCCATGGCGGCATTATCCCATACATTGCCGGACCGGCTCATTGAGCAGGTGACCCCATTGTCGGTAACCGTGTCCTGAGGCCGCCTTGCGGGAAGCTGCTCTGGGGTGCTGATAGCCGCTCTTGGCGAGGAGCTGCAACAGCGAGAGATCAAGGCGTCCTGAGCCGCTGCGTGTCTTAGCGGCCGCCAGCGGCGGCACCACCGCGGCCGCCGTCCTTGCTGTTGCGCGCCGGGCGGAGTGCAGCAAGTGGGTCATGCCCGGCCTCGACCTCCCCGCCCAGCCGACTGTTTCGGGCAGCGGGGCAGCGGCGCCCGGCAGCGTCCCGTCCGGGTTTGCAGTGGGGTTGGCGTAGGGACGGCGGCAGCAGCAAGACGACATGCATCATAGATGATGACAATTGCATTCCTGCCGTGGTAAGGCCAGTATTACCGACAGGACACCGGCTCCGCGGTCGCGCACCCAACAGGACTACAGCAAGCAGAAACGCGGAAGCGATATAGGTAATGCCCAAGTAAAGAATGGTCTTGTGCAGGCTGAATCCGTTGTCGGAAAAATCGCGCAGGTCGAAAAGTACTGCACGCCACTATTGGAGCTTTGCAGGGCAAATTTTTTTGTGGCTACAGCGAGGTGTTGCGCGCGATGATGTGTGTATATTGTCTGTTATGTCTCACGCCAGCGGCGTGTTCGGCCGCAACTATGTCTATAGTGCCGCTTGATTTCTTTTTGTTCATTTGCCTGCACGACGCGCGCGCCCAGGTCGGTGATGTTTATGCGTGTGTGTGTGTGTGTGTGGTGTATGTGTGTGCACGCGGCATACGTGCAAGCGCAGACACATTCGCTTGTGTACGACAGTGGTTGAAGCTGGCCATCTTCCTTCAAATTGTAAAACTTGCAGGTAAGCCAACAGGCCTGCCGGCACCAGGCAACCAGGCTGCCTGGTGCCACTGCCCGCACCTGATCAGCTGCATGAGCAGCTGCACACCCGCACCCAGCGCCTGCGCTGCGCCCCGCGTCGCAGTCTGTGCCGCCTCCTGCTCATCCGCCAGGGACACCAGCTGTGCGGCGGCGCGCAAGGCAACGCGGCAAGCGATCGAGGGGCGCTGTTGCGCCGACAGCTTTAGCTCGCGCGGCACCGCCTGAAGGCTGCGAGGACTCCAGCATCCTGCTGCGGTTGTCAGCCCACGATGCGCGCGACTCAATCACATGGCAAGTATGCCGTGTACTTTGAACAACCGCATGCAATTGGCTGGACCTTTGAACCGGACGCCAAAGCAGGGGGCCCAACCTGGTCGTAAGTTTCCGCCATCAGCGTGTCCAGCTCAGCGAGGGGAGCAGGTGTCATGTCCTGGACAGGAGTTGGCAAGCATAGACGCGCGTCGGCCTCAGCAGGAAGCACAAGGGGAGAGCGAGTCGAGGAGGGGGGCCTGCCAGCAACAAGACAGCCAGCAGACGAGGGCGGTCGTGCTGGGGCACGCTGCGACTGCGTCAGCGATGCGACGGTCAACCACGGCTAGCTGGGGATTTGGGTTTTTGGCATTGCGTGACTGCTGCGGCCATTCGAGCAATTCTGACAAGGCCCGCCTCGGCTGTCCGCCGTGCGGCGCCATGCGCATGGGCCCCCGTTGCTCGTCCCGAAATCGCCCTGGGCATCCCCAGCTTACACCATGCCCGCCCGCCGTCCGCACCCGCGCGCTCCTGGCCCCGCCTGCGCCACCCAACGCCGGCGCGCCCTGCACGCACCTTGAAGCGCACCAGCAGCCGCTTCGCGACGCTCCTGAACTGCTGCGCGCGGCCCTGCAAGGTCGCCGCGAGCGCCCGCTCGTCGCCGCGCCTCTACAGTGGGCCGATCAGCGAGAGGTCCTGAGGTGGGTTGAGTCATGCAGGACCTAGTCATTGATGGTAGGTGTACTAGCTGGAGCGTCGGTCTTTGCGAATGAGGTTGTCATCAAATGGTGCCATCCGTAGATTTCGAAAATTCCAATGACCACTTGGCAGGTGCGCCAGTAAAGGCATGACATGCTTTTTGTGCGGGCTTTGCTTTGTTTTCCCAGCACATCATCAAACGATTCGTGGCGCGCGCGCACACACACTCACACACACACATACACCCACACACACACACACAATCACACAATCACACACAATCACTCAGTCACACACACTCACACCCACTCGCCCACACTCACCCATTCACTGATTCACACACATACACACTCACACTCACACTCACACACACACACACACACACGCGCACGAACTTGCGCACACGCGCACATACACACACCTGCAGCGGCAGCGGCTCCTGCAGCGTCACCACCAGGCGGCCGCCGTCGGGCGGCGCCGGCGCGCCTGGCTTGGCGTCCAAGGCGCGGTAGTGCGCTGCCAGCCGCTGAGTCAGTCCGAAAACGAGGTGGATGGCGCCCAGTGATGGAGCGTTGACGCACGTTCGCGGGCGTATGCCACAAGGCTTGGCGGCGAGCATGCGAAGATCACGTCCGAGCGACCAAACTTGGGCAAGTCACTGCAGCTGTCCTACTGCGTCGAGGAAGATGCAGCGGCAGCCTCGTTTTGTTGCTTGCCATACTAGGCATTACCCCGGCCTTTGTGGGCTGCTGTCTTGGCGGTGTGCCTGAAATGGACTCAAAAACCGCCATGCTACGCTGCAAAGCAGCGCGCTTGCCACTACATGCGGCTGTCACTACATGCGGCAGCATGGCGCTCGGAACCCCAGCGCTTTGCTGCCGCATGTAGTGACAGCCGTGGCCCTTGACGGGGCCCACCTGCATCACCAGCCACATGGCCTGGAAGCAGTCGCTCTGCAGCCGGTACCGCCCACCCGCCTTGGACACCAGGCACTGACCAACGGCCCAGTCCCGGCGTCGCCGGCCAATTATTTCGCAACGTGCCGATGTCCTCGGCCTGCGCGGTGCGTCGGCGACTGTAGAGTTGCCGTTGATTGGCGACGAACTCCGGAAACGCCTGAACGTCGTCCGTGAAGACCAGCGGGCGATTGAACAGCTCGGCCTCGACCCGGCTCTTGATCAGTTCCGATAGGCTCGCGACCTTAGCGCGAGATTCCTCCACCGCCGCCTGAATGCGGACGGGATCGAGGACGACGAGTTTCTGCCCGCGTGAAGCAGCACACACACACACTCACACACACACATCAATCATGCACGTAGACACACATAGCACAGACAGGTATTTATGCAAAACTCGAGTTAGATCTGGCGGCCTGTGCAGAGATCATGGAGGATGGACTGCATGTGCCGGAGGTGTCGATCTCGATGTCAGAGTGCAGCAGCAGCTCCTGAAACTTAAGGCGCAGGAAATGGTTTTTGAGCGGCGTAGCAGGGCGAAAGCAGAGCACGCAAAGTGATCACGCATCCTTGGAAGAGAGCCGAAACCTCGATCTCTGCAGCATTGGGAAGGGCAAAATCGAAGCGAGCGCCGGCGCGATGGCGACAAGGCCTGGGCACCATCGACTGCGAAGCGATGCGAGTATCTGCTCAGCCTTCTCGACCACAGCATTGGAAAGATGCCCATCCAGGAGATCGAGCCGATCGATGTCTTGGCCGCTGTCCGGAAGATCGAGGCGCAGGGCAAACTCGAAAGCGCGCGGCGCACGATGCAATTGGCGGGCTGCTTCCTGTCGCGACAAGCTGATGCGAGGGAAGGGCATGGGGGCAAGGAGCCGCTTGCGGCCCAGTGAGGTAAGAGCGCAGAGGGGCCAGCGGAGCACCTAGCAGTCCAGCCTCCCAGTTTTCCGGCCTGTCGATTTCATGTGTCAGCAGTGCTCCCCACAAACCAGTCATGTAGGCGGACTGGTTCGGCCTACCCGTGCCATGTTGGACGCCGGGACAGCACGCACGGCCCTCGCCGCCGGCGAAGAAGGTTCAGGTGGACGGCCGCCGACGCTGGTGCCGATCGGGGCACTTTTGGATGCGGCCCCTGGAACCTCGGAGAGATCGATTGACACGTCCGAGGCTGCCGTGGGGGTCGGCGAGGCTTCGCTGAGGGGAGTCCTTTTTTGGGGGATGATGCGGGATAGGGCTCTGTGTATTCGGCTGCTAGAATGTCAGTATGACCTGATCATAGCTGGAGAGTTCGGTACCTATAATTATTAATCGTCGAAAATTTCATAAGCATAAAGGACGCCTGTCCACTGTGAATGATCTAGTAGGCGTACTGGACTCATCACCCCGCTTAAGCGACCAATAAAATGACCCTACACCTTCAGCGGCCCGACGCCGTTTGCCGAGAGCAGCAGCCGCACCGTACCTGCCGCGCGCCCCCGCCTAGCGGCCACGCCCAGCCCGGCAAACCCGCGCTCCCGGCATCCAGGTCATCGAGCCGGCCGGCACCTGCGCCTTGACCATGACCCGCCCCGCCGCGGCGGCCGCCGCAGCAGCTGCTGCGGCTCCCTCCTGCGCAGGCGCGTCCGAAGCAGCGTGTGCACACGTCACTCGAACGAAAGCTTCGACCGCGCGGCAGATGTGCAAAGACACGGTCCCTCGCTCGCGCATGCCGACCCGACCAAGCATGAGCGAAGCGGCGAGTCTGGCGTAGGACGCTCACCGCCAGCGCCGCGCCGCCCGCGCCCCCGGCCGCGCGTATCGCCGCGAGGAGGCGCCTGTGCTCCGCGACCATCCCGCATAGTCCGCGGCTGCGCGATCCATCAGAGGCTGTCGCGGCGGCGTTACGGCGGGTCGAGGTATAGGCGATCAGGCTGCCGTCCTTTGACCAGGCGCTGAGGCCGTTGCGGCTCTTGCCGTCAGTCAGCAGTTCGAGGCGGCCGTTCTTCATCGCGAAGATCTGGTAGAATTCGTTGCCGCGTACCTTCTGACTCAGACATACGCGCGGCCGGCATTCGCTGCGCCGCGCGCGATGCGGGCGGCCAAGAGGCCGCCGCCTGCATCGTCCAGCGCGACGATGAGGCCCTTCACATCCCCCAGCTCGGCCACCCTCAGCGCTACGAGCTGCGGTCCAGCCGCGCCGCCCATGCCAGTGCAGACCCTTGGTACACCAGCAGCGCCCGCGTGTGCGTCGAGACCAGCAGGCTGTCTGCCGCGCCGCGGCACCGCTCGAGCCGGCCGGATCGGGCGGCGCTTCGAAGGGTATTAGCCGCCGGGTGACCGCCAACTGGCTGAAATCGAGCCTGGTTGCCGCAGGCTACGACCCCGCGAATATGCCCGAGGACAAACGCCCGAACTTCTCGGACGCACAGGACGACGCGAAGGCGTGTGGGCGTCCCCGTCGGCGCGCAGCGCCCGCGGCGTGGCGCTGGCCGCAGCTGACGCGCCTCGTTGAAAGGCACGCGCGCCGGGCAGATGGCCACGGCAGTCTCGCCAAGCACCAGGCGCCAGTCGCGTACCGCGCTTGGTGGCACCTGCGCCAGGCGCAGGCGCGCCGGCTGCGGACGATGCGAGCCAGCACGCAGCCGGTTGGAGGGCGCGCCCGGGCAAACTCGATCACTGACAGCCTGAGCCCACCGACAAGCGGACAGGCAGGGAGAATTGCAGCTGCGCGGCAAGGCGCCAGCGGCGCGCCCATTCGTCATATGCTTGCCGAACGCGCTGCGAAATGAAATGCCGTGCTTCTGGGCGGCGGCGCGGCCACGAACAGATCGAGCGGTACGGCTTCGCTTCCGCCGGCCGCTTTCACGGTGCGGACCAACTCGAGATTTTCCAGGACGTCGCCGGAGTAGGGGGATCATGTGAGCATACTCTCAACGCTTGGCGGACACACGATCGCTGCCTTTGCGCGTGCGCGCCAATCAGGGGTTGCCTTGATCATTGATGCCCCAGGCCCGAAGGTCGCCCGTTGCTCGTCGCCAAGAACACCGTACAGGGCATGGGGCACGGCCATCGCCGGTGGTGGCTCTATTATGACGAAACCGGCGCGTTGCACGCCGAGTAGCATAGCGGCCCGGAGGTCGATACAGTTTGGCGTGAACAGCTGAACGAGGCCAACCCTGCCTTAAATACCTAGCTGGACTTCGTACGCTGGACGCAATCCAGGCCTGCGCCCAATTGTTGATGCACAGGTTGATCAGCTTTTCATTTGCGGCCTACCGTCCGGGGTGCGGGAAAACCACCGCGGGGCCATAGCGCTGCCGCCCAGACTGCAATACAGCCCGCAAGCGGCAAACGGCGGTTGAGCGGCAGCGGGGCACAGGTTGCATTCAGCGTACCAGATTTGCACTGCCAAATCCCCCACTGAGGTCGAGCAGCGGATGATTTCCATCTTGCGATATTTCTTCAGACTGCCGCGTGACCTGCGGATTCCCACAGGCATAAAAGCGCACACAGAGCACCTTGCACCGGCGCGCGGCCAGCTGCGCGTGCGCCGTGTATCCATGACGGTCGGAAACAGCACATGCCCATGCCCCAACACGACACGTCACCGTGCGCAGCCGACGTGGCGAACAACGCCCCGCGCGCCGGCTGCATGGAAATTCGCACCTCAGGAAGATGGAACAATGCGCTCAAACTCCGAGGACAGCTAACTGCGAGGGAACCGGTTTGCAGGCACTGGACAGCCTTGCCCGATACGGTTTCACCGATCCCGTCTCTGCGGTCAACCCCTGCTTAGACCGCGGTCCTTGCCAGCGGCTGGCCGCTGCCACGGTTGCACGCGCGGGCAGGGTCGGCCGCAGCGCGCGTACGCCGGAGCAACCGCGGCTTGCGCGCGCGGGCCCCCGAATCCTGCAAAGCGGCCGGCCTGATTTGCAGGATGCCGATTCCAGCTGCGCTTCCAACAGCAGTCCTCTAGCGGAAGTCTCGGCCGTGGGGCAGGTGGACCCGCAGCACGCCCTGCAGGCTGGCCGTCACGATCTTGGCTGCGCGAGGTCGTGCGTGAGGTGCTGCGATCCTCGGCTACACGATGCTCGGCAACGAGCAGAAAGGCGCGGCCATGCGTGCGCTAGGCGGGCGATGGGCCGGCATGGCCCACGCGCATGCGCATGGTGCGGTGCAACTCGACAGGGAGGTCATGCGCATGGTCCATGCATCGCCATGCACGCCGCTGCGGCGGACGCCGCGGTCTGCACCGCACCCGCGCCAGATGGGGTCGTTGTCGATGTCGAGAATATTGGGATCGCTGCCATAGACGCCGTCGCCCATCACCCCGATGCCGCCGACGAGCACCCATTCTTGTGCCGAACAGCGACATGGCGCGCTGCGCCGGCGCTGCTGGCCGCTGCTGTAATGAGCCCGTCTCAACCTGGGCGGCCCCGGTACGGGCGCTTCGGCCTGCCTCCAACCAGTTGCCCAGTAGCTTCGAGCTACACGGGGCTAGATGCTGTATGATTCTTTGAAGCTGTATGCTGCTGCTATGCAACGATGCTCCGGACTTTCACTTTCGTTGCCGGCAGACCAGCCAGGCAAGTTTACCCGGGACGAGGAAAGAATGTGATATCATACTACTGTCCTTTATCCGTTGTATGATTGCTGTTAACATTACGGTACTACGAATAATATGATACTGTGCTTACGGTACAAGAATCCATCGATTACCAGAGCGAAGCTGCCGATCTGAGCCGCTTTCCGCGCTGTAAAAGAGTGTGATACTAGGAGATTTCTTAGTACTCCCAGAGGCCGTGCCTGCGGCTGGCGCATAGCCCGCCATTACTGCACTCGTAGCAGCAAAGCTGCGAGGCCTAACTCGCAACATCAAGGTCAGCACGGATGCAAGCCACCATACAAGTTGCCTGCTCGTTGGCGCGGCGGGGTTCGCCAGTTTCCTTTTTCTGCGCGACCCGCAAGCGCTGCTTGTGTCCGAAATCGCGATCGGCATCGCCTGGGCCTCGATCCTCGCCATGCCCTATGCGATCCTCGCCTCGAACCTGCCGCAGGCGAAGCTCGGCATCTATATGGGGCTGTTCAACATCCTCGTCGTCGTGCCGCAGTTGTGCTGGTGGCCACGATCCTCACACCATGCGAGCCGCCACCGAGGCACTGTCTGCGTGCAAACGAAAGGATTGACCGACATTGAATTCGTGGCGTCTGTCTGTGTGTGGGCGCGGTCATGCGCCTAAAAGTACAAAATTCCTCGTTATTTTGTCGGCCAGGCGCGTGCAAATGGCTCGCTCTCGAATCCAACCGCCCCAGGACGTCACTGCACATGGGTCTTGGCTATTGATCCGCATAGCGGCGCCGATGCGACCGGCATTGCGGCAGCGGTGTTCTGGCCTGGAGGCCGCTTCGAGCCAGGCTGGAAGCCGGAGAGGACAGGGTTTACTACGGGACCATCGTGGTGGCTATGGTGACGTCATCGATGAAGCGGTGCTCGTCCCCATGCTGGCGCCCAGGTTTGCAGGGCCGTGGGGGGGGGCGATGGACCGTAAGTCGCGATGTTCAGCCTCAAGGGCGGCGAGATCGTCACCATCCCTGCCGACGTCGTCCGGATCGCAATCCCGCTCACCATCTACTCATCCGCCTGCAGGTCGGCTCTCTACGGCTTCTGGCATGGGCAGCCCTTGAAGCGTGCCTCACGATCGCAGCAGCCGGCCCTCAAACACCCCTGCGTGGCCGGACCCCTGAACTTCCCGCCGTGAATCCTGCCAGGTCGTACACACGCGAGGCGTCATCGAGCTCCAAGTTCCGGTCGCCCCGTCTGCTGCCGCCGCGTGCTGCGCGCCGCGATCGAGGCGGCGCGCGGCCGGCACGGCCCGGAGAATTCACGCTGCGGGCCTTCCTGAATGGCCGCCTGGACCTGAGCCAGGCGGAGTCTGTGATGCAGCTGGTGGATGCCGCATCGGTCGGCGGCGCATGCAGCCTTCGCTTCGCTGCCGTTTCGGGGCGGCGTGGGGCAGGTAAGTCCGGCAAATCAGGTTGGGGCAGGGTAGGTTCGGGGGGACGTGATATTCGGTGCCACGAACGTCGCGAGGAGAATGTTGGAGGAATCGGAGTCGGTCGCTTGGGACGTTCGATTATGCGCATAGGCGCCCGTCGTTTCCAGGTTCACGCCCCCAAGATCGAAGCGCGTCTGAAGCGCGACACTGTACCGCCGGGTCTTGAGACTCGGACGCAGGTCGGTTGATAATTGCCAAGGCTTGGTCGGCAGGAGCTCGCACCACGCGCCTGCACGCCGCATCCTCAACGGTGAACCGCGCCGCCTCGCGCCGCCCGGTTTCTGTCGTGGCGGCGTGGCACGAGGGTCTGATCTCGTGATCGGATTTTGCGACCTGATCTGATGATCTGATCTGGCCCAGGGAGGGCGTCCTGGACGTGCTGGTGGAGGTTGAGGCCCGCATCGATTTCGAGGAGGACCTGGGGCCGCTGGACACAGACGCAGTGAAGCGCGACGTGGCGGCGCTGCACCGGGACATCGAGGCGGCGCTGCGCACGGCGCGGCAGGGCGCGCTCCTGCGTCAACGGCCTGCAGGTCGCGCTGGCCGGCGCGCGTGGGCGGACAGGACGCTCGGAGCTCGTCGCCAACCTGTCGTGCATGGACAAGCCTGGATTGATGCCGGACCGGTCTTCACGGCGACCGCTTCGGGCAGACGAGGGAGTGGGCTAGGTGCAGCTTTGCGGCCCAAGTGCTGGGTGTCGCTACTCCAGTCGGCGGCGCACGCTGAACTTGCTCCGCGCCTTCGCGAATGGCGGCTATGCGAACCTGCACCAGGTCAACGCGTGGACGCACGATTTCATGGACCGCAGCCCTTGGGCCAAGAAATATCAGGAAACCGCGGCGCGGATTTCCGAAGCGCTCGCCTTCATGCCTGGCTATCCGCTTGTTCCGGCTTGGTCGTGTGATGCCCTTGCGTACGCATGTTTATTCATGCCTGTGCATGTGTGCACGCGCATGCTCTTGCGTGTGTGTGTTGTGTGCGTGCAAGTGTGGGTGTGTGTGCAACTGTGTGTGTATGTGTTGTGTATTTGTGCGGATATACACGCGCTCATCATGTGCGTGCACATCTGCCGCCTTCATGCCTCGAAGCGATCAGAACCGCTGGCCCTCTACCCACACTGCCGCCCCTTTCAATTTGCTGTCGCCAGGGGACGGCTACCCCGCTCTGCCAATGCCACGTCAACCACAACGCAACCGATGCCGCTCACCAGCCGGCAGCTGCCCCACCGAGCACTCTGCAAGTCGCCAGTCGGCAATTTAGTGCGCGGCGACCCTCAGCGCGCTCGACCAGCCGCCACCAGACTAGACGATGAGGAGGAACAGCCACCGGGGTGCCAGTACCAGGCCGCGGCCTCGAACCCGAAATGCTGGGTCGGGGTGAAGTGGCCCTCGAGGATGGCAATGCGCCGAGACAGAAGGATCGGCCGAATCTGCCTCCAAGCCGTGAAAGCCGCGATGAGATGAGGTGGCTCGGCGGAGCCACGTGCGCGTTAGGCGGGACGGGATGCGCGGGCGCGTTGAGCACTCATAGCCTGGATCGTCGAAAACGCGGCTGTGCTGTCCAGCCTCAGGTGCTAACATTACCTCATGTCGGCGACGCCGCGGCTGTCGCTGGGGGCTCGCGCCGTACGTGGAGGAGGCATCGGCGGGCTGGACTGAGGCCGATCAGGTCATCTACTCAGACCTCTGGAGCAGGGGCCGGGCACGAGGTCGTGCCGCGTCCAGGACATGTCGCGCTGGTGGCCAACGGCCGAGCGGAAGGTGAAGGGCAGCGAGGGTACTTGGTGGCCGGGATCAAGGTAGTTGACGGGGGCACGTGATTCGCGGGCGGTCTTTACACCTGCAGTTCCTGTAGCATGCGTCTTTGCATCTGCGGTCGAGCCGGCAGAATCGCTGCCGCTTCTGCGGTGAGCCCAGATGTCTGGATTTGTCCTGCCGCTGCGGCTGAGTGCTTGGTTGCGCAAGACACGAAGCCTCTGGTGGCTCTGCTACATTCAACTTGTCATTTCCCACTCGTGTGGCAGGCTTTGCTTCATCTCTTATGGTAAGCACCTTCTGTCATCACTTCTCTTCAATTGAACGTGTGCCCTGACCAGCTGCTTGACACGCCGCGCCTTGATGGCCTCGCCAATCCTGTCCCGTTCAACGGCTCCCAGGTGTTGGAGTGGTACTTCCCGTCCCAGGCACCGAACTCCACACACCAACCCTTTTCGATGGAAAGCCGCTTCAGGACGGCCGCAATCACGCCATCCTCTCCAGCCTGTGAGGTCACCTTCCAAGCGCGCTCGATCAAAGGATTGTTATATCGAGTCCGCTCCAGAACTTCTTTTCTTCGTCGACGACCTCAAGTCGACGTTCTCCAGCGCGAAGTTTTGCTAGTTCCGCACCCGGCCGAATCCCGATCCATGCTGCCCGACCCTAAACCCCGCATCGCCGCAGGCAACCAGGAGGTGCCCCTGCCCCTGCCGGTGAAAGAGGCGTTTCGCTCTGTGGTGCGGACCTGCGCGGTCAGCAGGGACGGGCTGGGGAGCCTAGAAGAGGCAATCCTGCAGGTGGGCGTGTGGCCAGGCCGCCGCATGCGGCCGTGCGGGCGTTGGGGTTGTGGGGTTGTGCCGTGCTGTGGTGCTTACGTGCAGTACGGCGTTGTGTCGTTTGGAGTGGGGCAGGCTGCCGTGTTGCTGCATGAGATCCGGTTGGAGGCCAGCTGGCATCCAAATGCCCTGACTGGCACTGCCAAATGGGCACTGAGGATGTCGTGGTATGGGGCCGGCGCAAAGGTTGCAGGTTATTGGGGCAAGCCCACGATGCAGCGCAGCAGGTTCTTCCATCCACGGTTTGAACTTGCACCACGCCGAGGGAGCTAACACCTCGAAAGCAGAGCTGGGCCCCGCTGGTGACTTCCTTCTTCTTTTTGCACCCCTTCCTCTGCTGCGCGCGTCCCTCTGCCGTGCGCATTTCTTGCGCACGCAGCTGGCAGGGGCCCCGCAGCTGGCGTCTGGCGGCGTGTCATGGGCCGTCAACGAGCGCCAGGCCGAGGCGCTGGTCAGGGCGCATGAGGCGCTTATGGGGGTGAGCAGGAGGGTGCGGTGAGTTGGCCGCGTGCGTTCGAAAGAGCCAGGGCTTCGTGGGAGAATGCATGGATTGACGTTCCTTGGGCCGCCATGTCAGTCTTTCCTTTGACTCATTTGTGCTTGTGTGGATTGAACGCCGCAGGGCGCTGTCAGTTCCATCCGCCCCGCAGGACGGGGGCGCTAGACGCGCCCCATCAGAACCAGGATCAGCACGATCACCAGGACCACGCCAAGAATGCCGGACGGGAAATAGCCGAAGCCGCGCGAATAACCCCAATTGGGCAGAGCGCGCACAGCCTCATGAGCAGACACGATGCCCGCTTGCACGGAAGGCCCAGTACTCACACATACGACACACCAACACATTTACACACACACCCTCTCAGGTGTCCCAGTCCGTCCAAGAGGGTTTGCCTTACGACTGCTGGACCATTGACCTGCGCGCAGCGGCCATAGCCCTGGGGGAGGTCAGCGGCGATGAGGTGGCAGAAGAAGTGCTGGACAGCGTTTTCAGCAGGTGGGGGGCAGCGCGGGGGGGGCATGGATTTTTCGGGCATGCGCACACGTGGTGTGCCGTGCCGTGTGCAATGGTTGCAGACGCCTGTGTGTGCTGCGCAGTGACCTGCAAGTGTGTGCTGACCTGTCATTGGGTGTGAGTTGTATGTGTGCGTGCGTGCCGTGTGTGCGTGCTGCCGCGCGTGGATGTCGTTCAGCGTGTCATGCCCATAGATTTCGGGCTCGCGCGTGCGAGCAGGTTGAGGTTCGGGCCGGAGAGCACATAGACGGTCGGCTTGTCGGTCAAATACGCGGCCTTTCGGTTGCGGCGAGGTGCGCTCCTCCTATATGGGCTGCTCGGCAAAAGGCAAAGCAATGCCTGGGTTTTGCCTTGGGAAAAATGCGCTACAGCACAACCCCTCCCGTACGCGAATATTCAACGGTACGGTCGTAGACCAGGCGGTAGCGAAGCCGGTAGGTGTAGGTACCTGGCGGCGCGGGACTTTGGAGGTAGTTTCCTTAACCCACGGCTGGGTCGGCACTGTGAAATACCACTTCACCCCAACGATGTATATTGTGCTCACGATTTAATGCTGAGCGTGCTTCGCTCTTGCTATCCTGAAGGGCGCTGTTCTCAAGATAGGCAAGGCAGGCATCGAAGCTTTCCATCGTCTGCTGCCGTTCGGGCAACGAGACCGTGCCGCTCGCCGCAGCCATCGAAGCGCTGCACAGCAGCATGGTCGCGAAGCTTCCGGTCAACGTAAGGGTCTTTGGCATTATGATTTCCTCATCGCGCCGGCCGAGCGGGATCGCCGGCAGGTCATGCTTTTTCCGGAACACACGCTGGGCCGCGTGCTACCTCCTGGGACGAGTGCAGCGCAGGATTGCGAGCACCATCCACAGCTCTCAGTGGAAAAAGCAGCGGCGTTACAGGATGAGCGTCGGCCAGTCCTTTTCGTGTTCGATGGTATGCACGATCGGTAGTTGAGCCCCACGTCCCACGTTTGAGGCCAGCGTATATCCCTGCGGTCATGAGAAGGTATAAATCCTGAATCCATAGGGGTTTGAAGCGAATCCCGGGTGAACGAACTCTGGCGACGTGAAGACGCGCTGCACGAAGGGGCGTCGCGGGATCGCCGTCAGCCGAAGCCAAGGGTTTCGGCCGCCAGAAGGGTCATACCGAACTCTATCGCGGCGCCGAAAGGCCGGCACCTGCAAGCCGCACGGCGGAGCGGCCGCAGCAGCGTCGATGAGGACCTGTTCGATGGCGGAACGCGGCGCCAGAGGCAGCGCGACGCCGCCGACGGCTGCGGACCGCGTGCCATCGAGTTTCGCAGAAATTGTGGGATGCGGGTTGCGGCATGCTCGGAAGATCAGCCCACCATTGACGCGTGGAGTCGTCGCACGAACGAGGCTGCAGTACCGGAGTCGGCATCTGCGGCCATGGGAAGGCGGCTGCCGCCCATCCCGCCCCGCGCCCTGATGCTGGCGTCGCACAGCCGCCGCAGTGGTACGCCCCGTCACCGACGAATCTGTTGACATCCACTAGGGCGAGGTGGGCGGGTTACGCCGGCCGTGGTGATCGATTGGGCGGCAGTGGCCCAAATTTAATCACCGCCTTCGCCCCCGCCTCTCAGCGGCCACGGTGTTCTCCGCATCCGCCTTGCTGGACTCGCTGTTGTAGTGGATCGCAACGGCCTTGGCGCCCTGCTCGGCCAGATCGGTGGCGATCAGCCCGCCGAGGTTCTTGGCCCCGCCCGCGATCAGGCGACTTTGCCGCCACCAGCGTGTGGACTGCCGTGCGGCCCCACAACTGGCGCCCAACCACCACAAAGGAGTGGCTTGTGGAGCTGGACCTGAACACAGGTGAGGAGGGGTTTCGTGCCCTACATTGGGGTTTAGGATGTACGAGTTCGGCAGTCAGGACCAGGGCCGCAGTCTACGTCTTGTCCTGCGAAGGTGCGAGGGCTTGAGTTCGGAACTTGGCCCGAGCAGCGTTGGCTGGAATGCCTCTCCCACCGCGCAAGTGATCTTCGAGCGCCACTTGGCTCCGTTTACCGGTGCCGAGCTGCGGCGCATCAGACGCCGTCGCGCTTCACGCATGACGCGGTGCGGTCTGGCGACAGGGTTACGGGTGCGACACCGGGAACGGCCAGATCCTGGAGTTCCACTTCTCCTCGATGACGCTGGTGATACTCCTCGATTATCGAATGGCCAACATAGCCTGTGACGGCTCGAAGCTTGGTTTCAAGTATGGGTTCTCGGGTAGGATACGACTGGCGCGTCACTTCCTAAACTGCGCTGATCAGTGGGTGTTGAGCGACTAGGCATTGCCGCAAAAGATCTCGTCCTCGCGCCCAGCTGTTCGCTGCTGCAGTGTTCCTGTCTGGCACTGTGGCGCTCGCAACTTCGCTGACCTCCCGCAACTGCGCAAGATGGCGCTGTTCACGGTCAAGGACCCGCCAACACACTGGCGCCCTTCCAGGCCAACGAGACGCTGGTTGTCCTGCACAACCTCGGATCAGTGGGCGCTGCTCTGCACCCAGCAGCCTTGGAGCCGACTTATACGAGCCGCGATGTTGTGATGTGCAGCACACTGCGTGCAATCAACTTAGGCCAAAGCTGCGATTCACCTGTCACGTCCGTCACATTCCCTGCCCATCAGCGTCGGAATACAACGCAAATCCTACATGGTGACATGCGTCTCAGAACTATCACGAGCGACATCGACGCGCCGACACGACTAAGGAGCCTGCCGAGATCATCGGCCGCGTCAAGCGTCGGCAAGAAGTCCCACGGCCTGGTCTTGGCGCGCCACATTCTCCGACAGAGGTCGAGCCACTGCGCGACTATCTCGGCCCGCTCATCACGGAGCATGTCGAACGGAGTAGTGACGCCCCGCAAGATTTTGGGGAATCAGCGGCAGTTATTCACGGCAACTGACTGTACGCCGAGAATACGCGCAGACCCCTATCTGCGAGTGCCTACCGTCGCTCAAAAGTGGAATGAAAGAGTTTCCGCCCCGTTTGCCCGAGCAGCGATCTGTCAAGTCCTGTCACGACGTTCGACTATGCCGCAGGTATTGTTTGCTTTCCAGGAAGGTACTTGGTTTCTCAGGGCCTCGAGTGGTGGATGACGTGGCAGTTCTTCCTGCATGTCGAGCATCCCCCCGCGACGCCCGTTTCGAGAACCGACGTATTGTCCCGCTGGCGCTTTGATCTGCTGGCGAACAAGCTGCTTGGCGCCGGGAGTGCGCGTTCGATCCTCGGGCTTTGTTGCATCCCGCTGATGCGTTTGGGCCGTGAGCTGAGTCCGTGTAGAGAGGTCGGCACAGAAGAGGAGTCGCAGCAATTGGAGCGGCCAGGCACATGCACATATGCCCCCCACACAAGCGCGCGCTCTCACACACAAGACACTCACAACACACACACAACACCACACACACACACACACACACACACACACACACCCACGCACACAAACACAAGCACCTTGGTCCCCAGGTCCCCACTGCCGGCCTGCTCAACATCGTCGGTGCGCCCCACTTGGCAGAGGACAGCACCTACCGCGCAGCATACACGCCAAGCGAGCCATGAGCTACCGCACAGACAAGTCAGAAGCGGTGGTTGCGGCCGCCCTCGAGTCCGGGGCGATGGGGTACTCGCCAATAGGTACGATTTGGTACGAGAATCTTAGTGCCCTGGAGCTGCGAAGGGCGCCGGCTGATACCTGATGATTATACTTTCCGAGATGCTACGCTTTATGCTTTACCAGTCATCGCAAGAAAGGGTACCTCTCGAAAATGGGCTTTTGCCCCATACTTAATCTTGCAAAAGTCAGATTACCTGATCAGCAATGCATGCCCAAGTATGAAGGCTTCGTGGAATGGCGCCTGGGCCGTCGCACATGGCGACCTTGCATGTTACCTGCACTTCATGGATCGCATGTTGGCGGTTACTCGAGCACGGCATGCCGTTCCCTGTGAAGGGCAACCAGTACGAGCACGCCAACCACGTGCCGATGGCGATCATGTGGAAAAACGGCCTAAAAAGTACCGCCCGCAAAATTGACGACTACGTAAGTTTCGTGGATCTGGTGCCTACGTTTCTGGAAGTAGCTGAGGCCTCGTCGCTGCGCCAGCCAATCCGTCTGCAAATCGTGGCCAATAATAAGTCCCTGTCCTCTCATCACCAAAGCCTTATAGACAAAGCCGCAGACACACCAAAATCGCGGCATAACCGCCCGCATTCTCGATCAACCCTACCTTCTATTGATCCCCACAAATGCCAAACAAAATGCACCCAAACCCAGGTACCTCTTATGCACCTCGACGTTCCGAGGCAAAGGAGTCCTGACCTCGATGCCCCCCGAGGTCTGGACGCACGAGTACCAGGCCACCCACTCCGCCGCGATGGGCGTGGTCCGCGACACCAACATGAACGCGTTCAAGCCAGGTCGTGCAGGGCATCACGCTGCTCTTCAGCGCCGGGCCGGGGAGGGGCCGGTCTTCGAATTCCCGCTGTCAAGAAGTTCGCGGCGGTGCTGGAGCCCCTGCAATGAGGAGGTGCGCGGACTCATGGTGCGGCGTGTCCCTCGAACCGTTTGAGCCCACAGTAGTCACAATCATGTATCGCAACGCCCCGCGCCATGAGCGATCCCAAGGCTGGGAGAAGCAACGCCACCATGGCTGCAGTGGCAGGCAAAGAGGAACGCATCAACCCAGGCGTGCTTGACGCCCACCATGTGACCGTATGGAGCTTGCGCCATCCCTCACTGCCGCCCCTTACCTTCCTGTCTCCGCCCCCATCTGGCTTCCCGCCCGTGTCCACCCCCCGCAAAAAAACCAGATGATCGGCGCGCCCGACATGGCGACTATCATCCGCCTGCAGCTCGCCCTAATGAAGCCCAAGGTCTCAGACATCCGCATCCACGTGGACACCGGCGGCTATGCACCTATGCCCACCGACTGCACATACCGCTGATGACTAACCCCGGCGTGAAGCTTTGACCTGTACCCCTTCAAGGACGAGGACAAGACGCAGCAGGTGGGATCGCGTGCTGAAGCTGCCCGCCGTGGCAAACTGGGGTTGCTGTATTTGTTTGGGGATCCTGTTTGCTGGTATTGTGGTGTGTGTGGTTAGCATGAGGCCAGCTCCTTAGGACCGCTGATGTGTGCGTGATGCAATCTCTCAGAAGCCTATTTAATGATCCTCGGCAGGTCGCAAGTTCGATCTTCGTCACCATGACGACCGATTCCATGGGATTTTTGGCCTCATCCTTGGCCTCGCGGTGCTCAGCGGCCTGACCGCACTCTAACGGCACAACCCGAAACTGGAATCCGGGAAATTCGGAAACGATCTCAACAACAATTTGCATCGCCGTAGCTTTTCTGTTCGTATCCCATTCGCAGGCCAGCGATCATTTGAGCAGCGCTCAGGCCCCCGCAGCGCTGCTCAGCAACTTGGCCCGGCCCGCATTTCCCCTCCTCCCCCCCTGCGCACCTCACCTTGCCCTGCTGCATCGACCCCGTCAGACGCACGGTGATCAAGGGAGCGCGCCCTTTGCGCGCCCATCCACTTGCGAACCGCATCGCGGCCACGCGTGCAGGTGCCCCACCGCGTGGCCAACACTGGCGATGAGGAGCGCGTGCACCTCGTCGTCGACATCGCCGAGGTCCCTCGGACGCGCATTACCTGGGCCCGCACGATCTGCAGATAGAGTGAACAACTGTCTGTTCTGCGGCGAGCACGGCCCCGACAGCATCCCTGCGTCAGTGCCGTCCATGATCCCTCCTGCCGCCGCGGCCGCCGCTGCTGCCGTCGCCGCCGCCAGGTCGTCGGCGGCCCAAGCGCCAGTAAGCGGCGGCCAGCAGGCGCGGCAGCTGGCGCCGGCGCTCGCGGTATCAAGGGCAGCTGCGGCGCGGCGGCGCGGGACGGGGCCGCGGGGCCCCAGAGGCCGGCGATCGAGCAGGACGACCCCAGGCTGGTACCTGGCGCAGTGAGGAGCGGCCGCGCCATCGGTGCTGCCGCGCCCCGGCCAGCTTCGGTCGAATGATGCGGCATGAGGGCACGTGCACAGCTGCTGCGGCAGCAGCTGCGGAGGCGCAGCTGGCGCGAGTGGCGGGCGAGCAGCGTGTGGGTTGATTTGAGCGGCCGATTTGGTGGCAAATGCAACCTGGGACGCCCGGCCAGTGCCATTGACAAATCGCGGTAGTTGCCTTTCTCAATTTCCCAGAAAACCGCTTCCGGCACGATTAAAGTGTGGTACAAATCCTCCAAAATGTGCAGCCGATCAATTTTCAGCAGGGAAAGAATAGGGGTGGTATTTGAAATGACTTTACGCATTTTCAAAATCCGAAGTTAGCCCTTCTTCGGCCCTGGGCTGCCACCACACAAGAACCGCTACCTGCAAGGTACGATGATAGGGATTGTCCGCTCAATTGCTGGCCGGCATTTATCAATCGGCACTTTAAAGCATAATGAGGCCTGCAGATCGTCAGTAGGTTTGGAAGATCATCCCGTCAGCTTTCAATCATCGCGACTGAGGATTCGATGCATCTCCGGCGCACATCCACACCTGCGTATTCCTCTGAATCGAACGCAAGGGCCAGCGCGCCGAACAGCCCAGCTTTGCGCGGTGCAGGCGACGCAACAGTACACCTTTAGCCCCTGTCTGTTGCCATGAATCACACCAGCCATTATCTTACATCGGCGAACAGACTTATGGATGACAAATGGCAATCAATTGATACCAGATCCACCAGGCCAGTAATTGCGACTTCAGCAGTGTGTTGGCAAAGCTATCAAATCAGGTCGAACAAAAGACTATTCAGTTCAAGACAGTCACAGCGGGGAAGACGCAAGAAGCGCTGAAGTATGACCGTACAATCAAATTTAAACATGCCGAAGGGTGACAGGAGTCTGCAGTGGCGCAGCGTGCCCGACCTAGCCGCCGGTTGCCTGAATCCTCGCCAGCCACATGAGCCCAGCGGAGGCCGCCGCCACCCTCGCCCAGCGCCTCCACGGCACCGCCTCCTCGCGAATGCCGGATGCCGGCCCCGTACCGCCGCCCCATCGCCTCGATGCATGCCACAGCGATGTCTTCTGGGGCCGCCGTGGCGGCCAGCCCTACGTCGCCGCACCCAGGCGCTTGCCCACCGGCGGGATCACCTGAGCAGAAGTGCATGCGTGAAGTGTTCAGGAAATGTGTGCTATGGCAGTCCGTGCGTGTTGTAGTGCCGTTGCATGTATGCGCGTGTGCCAGTGTGTGGTGTGTGTTTGTGTTTGTGTGTGTGTGTGTGTGTGTGTGAGAGAGAGAGTGTGTGTGTGTGTGTGTGTGTGTGATTGTGTGTGTGTGGCACGCGCAATGCGCACACTACACGTGCGTACATGTGTATGCGTGCCCTTCTGACCCGCTGACAGGTGCAGAACGAGGATGCTGTTGAAGTCTTGCGTGGGACGGCCCTGGGTGCTATCAATTGCATTCAGCGCAGTCGCCGTTGCCGCGCCGCCACTGCCGCCACCGCCCCTGCTGCCGCCGCAGCAGCCAGACGCGCCGGCAGCAGAAACGCTGCCCTGCGCCGCCAGGACCAGCCCCAGGCCCCTGAGGGCCGCCCACCTGCGCCCCCAGCTTCTGCAGGACCTCCAGGTGCGTTAGGCACCAGGTTCTGAAAAGAAGGTGCCTGGCAGGGCCGTATCCTGAAACATCGCCGGGATCGAGGGGTGGGTGTGCGGGGGTGTGGACACACGGAGGGACAGATCGGCCATCTGAGGGCAGCTCGGTGCGACGGTGGTTGTGGCATCTGCAATACATCAAGAGGCTGGCGGGTAGCCGCCGCCCCATCCTCGACCATCACCTCGCCCCGCCCTGGCCATCGCGCGGCCGGTGCCCAGCGGGCGCTGGCACGCGCAGGCGCCGGGCACACGGTGAGTGGCACGGTGGTGGCCAGGCACAGGGTACTGACCAGGTCGTCGGCGAAGCCGTGGGCCAGCTTGGCCAGCGTGTTGGCGGTAGCCGGGGCGACCACGATGCGGTCGGCCCAGCGCGCGAGCTCGATGTGGCCCATTGCGGCTTCCGCCGCCGGATCCCACAGCGAGGTGCGGAGCGCGACAGCGTCTGTGAAGTGTGTGTGTATGTGTGTGTGCTCTCA